>JANKKI010000177.1:605000-777500 GCA_025175665.1 Cinchona pubescens | reverse complement strand
GTATTTTTGATTTATGAGATAAATCTACCAAAACAAGTCTAGCACCCCCCAATTTATTCACAAATTCTTCAACTTTCTCAACAATAATATCAGATGCCTTGTCAAGATCGAACATGAAATCGGCTGTAGAAATAGATGGAAATGCTAAAGTGGGAACACTATCTAGGAAAATGCTACCACTAGAAGGGCCCATTTCCTGGTGTACACAGTCCTTCACATCCGCCTGGACATGTTCTAATGGAGCCGAATCATTTTCTAGCATTTTTGGGTTATAGTCCTTTTCTGCAGAGGTTTGATTGTGAGAGCAACTCTGAGGATTACTTTTGGCCAATCCATCTTTACTAGGCACATCTACTTTTTTAAGAAATTTCATTATACCCAGTTGAACTTTGGCTTCCGGGTTCTTCTGGCCAAAACAGCCTGATGGAAGGGTATCTGAAGGACCAAGTGCACTATAGGTATTGATTGCAGCTTCAACATCCTTTTCGTTGTGGCAAAAAGTAATTCTAGTGAAACCTTCATTCAGTTTGGGCAATTCTTTCTTTTGCAGCATTCGATTCACAACTGCGGCTGCTTTCCCACCTTGCAAGTTTCCTTCATGACCTGTTCGTTTCACAGACCGAGTTATGCAAAGCTTTGCAGGAAGATCAAGCACAACTGCATGCTTCTGTACGTCAGGTCCACCGAGCTTCAGAAAGTCTGCTCGCTGTTCTCTATCTATATTGCATCTATCAATAAACACATTTTTTCCTTCCTTCAATGCATTGGCCGCACTCTTTATGCACTCGGCTTTTGTCCCAGCCTTACCGTTTCCAATGGTGTCCTGTATTATACAGCACACAAAAGCAGCTTTATATATTCATTCATATTCTTATAAATGTACAAACAAAAACTGCATAATCACCAAGAACACAAATTTTGGCACGCAGTAACATTCTACATCACACAGATTCGGAAGATTCACTGAAGCATTTCATCAAACACGTGATACCTAATGGGCGGGAAGCAAACAGATGTCAATGCAAAAGTCAAGCACAATTTAAGTGATCAACCTGGCAGATGCGAATCCAAGTTTGGGAGGAGGCCCGTATAACGTGGTCGCAGAAGGTGGATTTTCCGCTACCAGGTGCCCCTACCATTATCACCGCTATTGGCTTTCGCTTGTCAATTATAGATTGCCCTTCCTCTCCTTCTTCTTCTTTGCCTGAAATAAAGATAGTATTTTTCATTCACCAATGATACTTCACCGGTTTCACCCAGAAACAAAATCTATTGATTAATCTCGTAAATTAATTTACCTTTAGAGGTTTCGCGATCAATCCATTACAGATCACCATGGTGTGTTTGCGAGTCTGTAATTATACACATGGAATGTCTCTATTGCAAAGAAAGTAAAATGCGTAACTCCGGTATTTTTTCTCCAACGAGTGAAAAGGATAACTTTCAGGGATATTAGTACTAATTAACTAGAAAGGTCAAGATTTTTTTTTTTTTTTTTTTTAAAAGGCACCCAATTAGCTATATTATCCTTTTGGAAAAAGGATTAATTTAGCATCTTATCTACTAACACAATTTTTGATTACACACTCATAACATGTTAATAGATTTATAAATATCATATGTCCTGGTGTATTAATTTATTCATAATTTCTGTTTATATTGAAATTGATTATTTAAAAAAAAAAAATAAGAGATCAAATTAATTTGTTATAATAAATAAAGAACTGAATTAATATATAACCTAAAGATAAAAGACGGCCTTTTTCCCTTACTTTTTCTCTTGTTTTTTTAAGTGGGAAGCATTGGGGTCGCCGGAGAGCGTACATTTGAAGACTTGCGGGAAAAGTAGGTGTTGCCGGGGTGCGTACTTTCCTTTGAAGACCGAAAGAGCATTGTGTGCTCATCCCAGTAAGCGGGCAAAAAAATGCACTTGCTATAATTTCGTTCTTTCTTTCTTGAGTTTATGCTCTTCTAACATTGAATTTGTTTCATATTTTACCCGTGTAACAATGCCCGTTTCTGGGTTTATGCTATTGCAAATTGGATTCATTTCATGTTTAGCACATGTTAATCAAAAGGAACAGTACCCTATGATCCGATTGACTGTCAAAAGTGTCGAGCACACATACATATCTCAATCTGAAGATTCAAAAAGTGTAGAACACACGTACATATCTCAATCTGAAGATTCTGAACAAGCCATGCATACGAAGCAAAGAAACAAACGAGCGACTTGAGATATAGTAATGAATTTAAGTATACAATAGGTTATATTAAGTTGAAAAAAAACAAAAAAACAAAAAAACAAAAAAACAAAAAAACAAAAAAACAAAAAAACGAAAAACCAAAGCATCCTGGTTTGTCTTTATGTTATAGCAGAAACAGGGTAAAACAGATGATCAAGCAAACAATTACAACCTTGAGATATCTCAAAGTGTACAAGCAATGATATGAAGCACAGAAATCAACTACCATAGTTGATTCCTCTAATCTGCTAAAAGATGAAAGCTTCAATCTAGAAATCAACTTTTCTAGTTCCTATACTTGGGTACTTTTGCCACTGGCCAGCATCATTCTTGGAGTGTTTGTTTAAACAATCAACCATTTTCACAATCCATCTCCCACACAACACCTCTAACACAAGCCATAACAAGCCAAATATCTCAAATTTCAGATCACATTAACTTTATCTAAAAGTGCTGGGAAAAAAAATAAAGTGTTTGCGAAAAGAGTCTCAACAATTGAAAAACCAGTTTTGCCCACACACAAAAAAAAAAAAAAAAAAACAAATTGAACACTAGAAGTTGTTCTCAGAGAGTTTCTCTTAGGGCTTCAAATGCAATTATTTTTTAGCCCAAAACAAGGTGACAACAACCAAACCACATATGCAAAGAACAAGCTTATAATTAAATGAAACCCACCAATAACCTTTATCTAGATTCAAGCATACAAATTAGAACATGATATCGAAGAAGAGCTTACACTAGTAATAGTTAATAACAGAAATAGCAGCAAAGTCTAATGAACAGATTACCTCTCAAGTAAACAAAGGAGCTAACAGTCAGTCAATCAAATGCATTGCCTTCAATTCAGGGCTTTCAATTATCGGAACACCTTCGGGTACCATAAATCAGTAACCAAGGGAATTCATAAAAACCGAAGATTTTCTTAGCAAATAATTGGCCAAAGTATGAAAAATCCCATTAGATACGATGGTTCTTGGGAACATAACATCACAGCATTACAATCGAAGTTTTCCATTTCAAATCAAAATTTGATAAAAGCAAACAAGGAAACCTAATATAAGAGCAAGTCCCGCGAAATGAAGACTCTTATTGTGGGGTCATTATTCTACTTGGATCTCTGCCTCATCTTTCGGCGCTTCCTCTTCAGCCTCCTCTCATTCTCTTCTTCTTCCACTGCATTCAACATTTAAACACCGGCAAAATTATTATTATTATTATCATTAAAAAAAATAAAATTCATGCCATCCACATATTTAGATGCAATTAATTGGAATGATTATTAATTAAAAACCGACTAACCTTGGCTCTCATGGTGATGGAGACGGAGCACCGAAACTCGAAACTTCTTTGACAGATGAAAAGGCAAATAAAGGGAACGAGAAAGAAAACCCTAGAGTTTCTGTAATTTATGGGGAATGATTTGGGCCGAAGAGAGATTGGGCAATTCGCACATTGGGCTTAGTACTACTTAACATGGCCCAATGGTGTGTAACAACTATCTCGGTCTGTTGGGTGCCTATTGGATCATTGGTTCACAGGATTGTGAATCATCTCAATTTATTTTCGCAAAATTATTTTCCCCAAAAATGGATTAATCCTACACTTTAAGTGAGTAGCTCACCAAATATTTTTTTTAAATGTAAAATAGGGAGTTCGAAATCTATCCCAACTTTATATTATTAAGGATTTGGATCTTCCCTTTAGTAACAGATACATTTAGATAAGAATATATTAGAATTTGGCCCGTTTGACCTTCTTCCTAATAATAAATATAATTAGATAGATCTAGATTAGAACGGTGTTGAAAAAAAATAAAATAAAAAATTACACCAACAAAAATATTTTTGCAGTATTGCCATTAACTTTTCCAGGGGAAAAGAGGAGTATTTTTTAGGAAGCGTATAATGTATACATATGCACATTGATTCGGGTTTGGGAACTTATACTTGACCCATATGTACGTCTGAATGTCGCATAAGCCGGATAGAATTTTATCCCTTTAAAGAAATGAAAGTTCAATATCTTTCAAATGCACCACGTGTTAATTTAAAACGTTTTACCCATATCTTGCATAACTCTTTTGAGAAGTAAAATTTATAAATTAAATTGTTATTTGAATCTTAAACGAAACTAAGAAACTGTTTGATTTATAGATATAAAGGGAATGAGAATGGACTATAAAAATCAAAATTAATAATATTTATACATATTATTTAGTTAATCATAATAAAAATTATTTTATAAAAATGAAAATGTCAAAAAATATTTACTTTTTTTTTCTTATTGTGACTTGAATTTTAAATTAATTAATTTCTCAATATAATAAAATTTATTAATTATTTAAATCAAATAAATTAAGAAAAATGATATTAATTTATATCGATATTTATATTTTTTATTTGTATTCTAATTTTGATTGAGGGATGCATAGCAAACATCTCCCAAATCCATTACTTGCCTCAATGCTCAATCAATTTGAACAAATGGAAAAGTCGTTGTTGGCTTCTCTTTCATATTAATATGTTAGATCAAAAGTCATCAAAGAGTAGAAAGGAGCCAAAAGTCATCAAAGGGGCAGCCATCAAACGCGTAGAATACATCAACCTGAACAAACCCATAGACTTGTAGAACAAAACACACATCTCCAGTTTTACTTTGACCGCTTTTTCTACCTCTAACATGCAATCACTCATCACAGCCTGACACGCTTCTTACGAAATTTTTTAAGGTAAGTTTTTTTTTTGAATAATTTAAAAAATAATATTAAATTTTAAATACTTACTTTTAAAATTTCGTTTGTTAAATTTATTTTCATTTTTAATTCTTTTTTATTCGTTTTTCTATTAATCATTAAATCCCACACTAATATAACTATCATTATAAATATTTTACTACTATATTATATTATCATTTAATTTTGAACAAAATCAATCTTTTATTAATCATAATTACTTGTAAAGTAGTTATTACTATTGTTATAAGTTTTTTTAACTTGTATTCATAAAATTAAAGATAAAATCGTTAAAATTTTTTATTTTAAAATATTTTTATTTTGTCAACCGAACACCAAAAAATTATATAAAAAATAAATTTTTTCATATAAAATATTTTCCAAAGATATTTTTAATCCAAACGAACACCCCTTAGTGTCTACTCTCTACATAATTTTGACAAATTCTTACATGAATTTTCCCATGTGTAACTTTCTCCATTTTCCAACACACGGTTACAGTACAATCAATTAGGAAAATCTTATATAGATCCAATTTACGATAGATATGATGAATTTTTTAGTTCATATTCATTCACATCATCTTAAAAAAGTTTATTTTAATAAGTTAGAGTGGCATGAATAAATGTGAATTAAGAAATTTAAATCATTTATTATAAATCGGATCTATATAAAAATTTATCTGATCAAACAACAAAAGTAATTTCTTTCTGGTATTGAACCACAACTCACAAGGGCTATAATGTCTTAATAACCTGTTCCCTTTCCGAGCTCATGGGCGTCTCGAACAACAATTGCATCCAATGAAGATTCTTGGCTTTTCTTGGCTTTTCTTGATACCCATACTGCAAATTTTATCATGCACCAAAGATGTTCTCGTGGTCTCTGGTCAATGTCTTGAAGATCAGAGGTCCTTGTTGCTGAAACTGAAGGACAGCCTTGCAACAAATTCCACCAAGCTGGGGCACTGGCCGAACAATAGCAGTAATTGTTGCCATTGGGATGAGGTTGGATGTGATAGCCTGGGTCGTGTGATCAGGCTGGAACTGGACAACCTAACAATTACCGGCCAACTAGGGACCTCGACTAGTCTGTTCAATCTTCAGTATCTTGAAAGGTTGAATTTGGCTTACGACAGCTTCAACTCAACTATTCCCACTGGATTATTTGAACTTACAAATCTGACATACCTGAACTTGTCCAATGCTGGTTTCTTTGGGCAAATTCCGATTGATTTGAGTAGAATGAGGAGGTTGGTTATTCTTGATTTCTCAACCCGTTTCCCTCTCGTTCAGACGCTGAAGATGGAGAAGCCGAATCTAAAATCGCTAGTTCAGGACCTCACGGAGCTCCAGGAACTTCATCTTGATGGTGTCAATATTTCAGCTCAGGGGGGTGAGTGGTGCGACGCTTTATCATCTTTATCCAATTTAAGAGTGTTGAGCTTGTCAAGTTGTCATCTTTCAGGTCCTATAAACTCTTCCCTCTTAAAGCTCCGATCACTGTCAAATATCACACTTGACAATAACAAACTCTCGACCACTGTTCCGGACTTCTTCATGAATTTCTCAAATTTGACATCGTTGAGTCTCGGCTCTTGTGACTTGCGGGGGGAATTTCCAGAAAACATCCTCCAGTTACCAAAACTGCAGGATCTGGATTTGTCACAAAATAAGTTAATCACAGGGCGTTTGCCACAGTTTCCACTGGGTGGATCATTAAGGAAACTAGCACTCAGGTATACAAGTTTTTCGGGTTCATTACCTGATTCAATTGGTTTTCTGGGAGCTTTGTCCAGCATAGATTTGTCGAATTGCAATTTCACCGGACCAATTCCATCCACAATGGAAAATCTCAATCGACTGGTTAATTTGGACTTCTCATTTAATAAATTCAATGGTTCAATCCCGTCATTTCGCAAGTCCAAAAACCTCAGATACATAGACCTCTCTCGTAATGATCTAACAGGCACCATTCTTTTCTACTCCCTTTGAAGGCCTTGCAAATCTTTCCTTTATTAACTTGGGGTTTAATTCTCTCAGTGGAAGCATTCCATCATCTCTTCTTGCTCTTCCATCATTGCGCACTCTCCAACTTCCCAACAATAAATTCAAAGGTGAAGTTGACGAATTTCCAAATGCATCTGCCTCTTTGTTGGAAACACTTGATTTGAGTGGTAACCAACTCAACGGTTCAATTCCAAATTTCTTTTTTGATCTTCGAAGGCTCAGGGTACTCTCACTTTCTTCCAACAGCTTCAGTGGCAGTTTGCAACTTGAAGTAATAAACAGGCTCGCTAACCTTACAATACTAGAGCTATCCCATTACAACTTCTCCATCGATGCAAGCAGTAGTAATTCAAGTCAATCCATTTTTCCTCAGCTCAGTGTGTTGAAATTGGCTTCCTGCAAATTGAAAACTTTTCCAAATTTAAAAAATCAGTTCAAGATGATCCAGCTAGATCTTTCAGACAACCAAATTACTGGGGAAATACCTAAATGGATTTGGGAAGTTAGCAGTGAATCTCTTTCGTATTTGAACCTTTCCTGCAATCTCCTAGTGGACCTGGAAAAACCTTACACTATGCCCACAGGGTTGCTCGTGCTTGACTTACATTCAAACAAGCTCCAGGGTGACTTTCCACTCCCACCAGAAACAGCTACCTATGTGGACTACTCAAGTAATAAATTCAATAATTCCATTTCCTCTGACATTGGCCACTACATTTCATCTGCTTTTTTCTTCTCTCTTTCAAACAATGGCCTGACTGGAGTTATCCCCGCGTCCATATGCAATGCAAGTTACCTCCAAGTTCTTGATTTGTCTAACAATAACTTGAGTGGCAGAATGCCAAACTGCCTATTCGAAAATATGGAGTTTCTTGGAGTACTAAACCTAGGGAGAAACCACCTCAGTGGTGCCATTGTCGATAACTTTTCAGGCAGTTGTGCCCTTGAAACTTTAGACCTCAGTAGGAATGAAAAGTTAAAGTTTTAGAAGGAAAGATTCCTGGATCCCTGGTCAACTGCACATCCTTGGAAGTTCTGAACATAGGGAGCAACAGGATTGAAGATACTTTCCCATGTATGTTAAAGAACTCATCTAACTTGCGTGTACTAGTTTTGCGATCTAATAGGTTCCATGGAATCCTTAATTGTTCTAATTACAATGGAAGTTGGCCACATCTTCAAATCATTGATATAGCTTCCAACAAATTCAGTGGTGATTTGTCACCAAAATGCTTCTCAATTTGGAGAGGAATGATGGCTGGTGATGAGAGTGGGCAAGACCACTTGCGTTTTGACTTCCTGAAATTTGGTTACCCCTACTATCAGGATACAGTGACAGTCACATTCAAAGGGCTTGAGCTGGAGCTTGTGAAAATTCTAACGTTCTTCACATCCATTGATCTCTCATGCAATAATTTTGAAGGGAACATACCGGAGGCAATTGGAGAACTCAAAGAACTATATGTTCTAAATTTATCAAACAGCACATCTCATGCCCTCACTGGCACAATCCCAAAATCATTCGGGAACTTGAAACAGCTTGGATCGCTGGACCTGTCAATGAACCATCTTAGTGGGATAATACCAGCAGAACTTGCAGGTCTTACCTTCCTTTCTTTTTTGAACCTATCCTTTAATCAATTTTTGGGTAAAATCCCAGAAGGCGGCCAGTTTCCAACGTTTACAGAAACTTCCTTCGAGCAAAATAAAGGACTATGTGGGTTCCCTTTGAATATAAGCTGCAATGACAAAAACGACACTCTGGTGCCTTCCTCTGAGACCAAGTTTGATTGGCAGTTCATATTCATAGGTCTGGGGTTTGGTGTAGGAGCTGCAGTCATTGTTGCGTCTCTAATTATCTGCAAGGAAGGGAGGGACTGGACCGATAAGCATTTGGAAAGAATTTTGCTGCTGATTTTTCCAAGATACAGGTTCAGTTACACCAGGTATGATGAAGGAAAGATTGGGGCAGTGGAGAATTCGGAAGATGAGCCAGAATTGTGCCGGGCTACACCGAAGATTCTGATGAAGAAGACGAATATGAGGTGGAAGACGAAGCATTTCGAGGTAAGTACTGCGTATTCTGCAGCAAACTTGATGTTCACAGAGAGGGAGCCGTACATGATCTAAAATGCATTTGTCATACTTCACCCCCACCTATATACTTCCCTTCTACAACATCTTCTTCTCCTTTGTTAGTGCTGCATCATCATCAACATTTCTGAATATTTTCATTTTCCATTTTCTTGTACATAATAACCACAGGTAGCATCAAACCTTGAATAGAGATTATGATAATACAGATATGCAATTTTAATAGTACGTACTTTCTTCTTCTTGGGAGAAAATTTTGAATATTCGTTCAGCTTCTGAACGCTATTGAGACAATCCTAGTTGCAGCTAGGCTGCTATATGTTTGATGCAAGGAATTTCCGGAACGGGTTGGTTGGTTTATTTTCTTTGAGGAATTTTGTCGAACACTTGCAACCCATTTAAATGGGTTAATGCCACTATCGTGCGCAGATTAAAAGACAATACTAATGAAGAATTAAGGATTGAAAGGATAATGTAAGCTAGGCTGTCATATGTTTGATGCAAGGGATTTCCGGAACGGGTTGGTTGGTTTATTTTCTTTGAGGAATTTTGTCGACCTCTTGCAACCCATTTAAATGGGCAAGGCCACTATCGTGTGCAGATTAAAAGACAATACTAATGAAGAATTAAGGATTTAAAAGGATAATGTAAGCTAGGCTGCTATATGTTTGATGCAAGGAATTTCCGGAACGGGTTGGTTGGTTTATTTTCTTTGAGGAATTTTGTCGAACACTTGCAACCCATTTAAATGGGTAATGCCACTATCGTGCGCAGATTAAAAGACAATACTAATGAAGACAGTCCTTTGAAAAGGATAACGTAAGAGAAGGGAATAAAAGCAGCAATATCATAGGTATTGATCCCGTCAGGTTCGCCGGTTCAATCGGTGAATCTGGTGAATCGGTCTTACCTAAAATCAGATTGAATTCCTCTACTGACCAGACAAGGAAGGAACAAAACTCGTCTCTAATGACCGGACAAGAAAGAATAATTTTATTCTTGTGAGAAAAAATCAAATTATATTTATCAAGTTGAACCAAAAACCTAGGAAGGAACTCTCTAATTTTATCCTTGTAAGAAAAAATCAAATTGTATTTCTAAAATTTTGAACCAAAAACCTCTTAAATAATAATAAAAGGCCTTACTACCAAACTATGAAAACTTTTGGTTATTATATACCTCTTTTTTATTTATATACTCTCCAAATTCTAGTGTATGTATTAATTATTTTTTAACTCTTCATATGTAAAGGTTCTATAAATATTGAAAAGTTACATTTATACTTAAATTTTTTTTAATAAAATATGTTTCTATCAATATTTGTATTATATATCTTGTATTTAATAATTTACAGATATTATATATTAATAAAAATTATATTTAAGTGACTTATCGATTAAACCAATAATCCATATATTAATTCACTTTTCTCGTTAGATTCCTCTCCGAGGTAGGTTTAATAACTATGAGTAATATACATGGTAGATATTAAAACAAAAAAATTGCCCAGATAGTTTCTATGTATTAAATTAAGATGCCAAAACAGGTACGATGTGAGAAAAGACGGTTTAAGTTTGTAAAATGGAGATGATTTAAGTTTGCAAATTGAATCCTTATTTCCCCTCGTGTATCACTTCAAACAATTACTTTTTTTGTGGGAAGTTATTTAAAAAAGTCATAAATTCAAATAATTTATTAAAGTTAATTTATATTATAAAATCACATTGAATAATTAGCATTTAATTATAGATTTTTAATCGATTTTTGTTCTTCATTTTTTAAATATACTTATACAAATAATTTTATTATTTTGTATAATTACATTAATTTTATTACTCTGGCAACATCTACAGCATTCGAGTTTTTTACCTTTATTCTTTAACCTGCCAAGATTCAATGGTTTACAGAAATGTAAGAGTTTAATTTACCCGAGTCGAAATTGAAATGCAACAATTTAATGAGTCAGATATACTGTTATACAAAAGGGCAAATCACAGAGGATAGATTAACAGTAGTGGATTATTGTTAGACCCTTTGGCAGAGTTTCACGCATCGGCAAGACTGCGTGCAGGCCTGACCCTAAACAACCTGCACGTCGGCTAGGCAGACTGCCTGTCGGCAAGGTAGTGTGCGAGTTCGGCAAACAGAGGTGGGCCGATTTGAGCCGTTGACGTGCTAAGTGTGTCAAAACTATGCATTGGTGTGTTGGAAGTCATTAGGCAAGTATTGGCTTCAAGACGTTGGCAAACATTGGCTGTGGACAGCTCAGAGACACGAACGAGCTGGGCAAACGGTGGCAAACGGCAGTGGCACGAACGGACCTGTGCACACATGCACACGAGATTGGCATAGCTTGTGGCACAATCTTGGCCGTTGTTGGGAGCCCAAGTAAAGCCTTGTGGGTGGCAAGGCTGGTCGGCAAGAGTGTTGGCCGAGATGAATGTAGGCAACCGGGTTGCCTACGTGCTGGACAATGCGGGAAAACATTAGGCAGCGTGCACGTCGGGCAAGTGCACTTGCACGGGTGTGGTAATCAGTGGAAGTTGGACTTCATGTGGTTGAGTAGGACTACTTGGCCGAGCTGGTAGGTTGCATGTGCAATAAAATGGCTGGAAACGTGGGTAGCACATGGAGTAGTGCTTAGAGGGCGGTTATGATAGTTACCACCTTCTAGGGCATGACCAGACCATGTGTGTTGCCCGCTGGCTAGGCAGCCTAGTTGCAGGCATTTCGTTTGTCCAGCAAAGCTAAGCGGTTGGGCTTGTCAACCGCACCTTTCCTATAAATATTGGTAGTCAGAGATTTGGCATAGAGAGGAATCCGTTTTGGATTTAGGCCAAGAGTGTTCTGCACACCAAGTGTTTGTAAAAGTCCCGTTGTAAGCTTTTAACAGAAATAAAGTGTTGCAAGGGTTGGCACGAGGCCGTAATTCGTTTGTGTGCCGTCTTTACTTTCGTTTTGTTGTGCTATGCTCTTGTGAGTTGCCTAAAATTCGAACTTGCATTTGAGTGAGTGCTTGTTTGTGAAACGAGTGAAAACTAAACATGAGTGTGAAACGGGTGGGCTAACCAGAGTTTGTTGGGCGAAATTTTGGTGCCATCACAGGCTTCTTATTCCGCCTTGGCACGTTGGCTTCGTGCTAAGTAGAAGTTTCGTGATACATGAGGGCTTGTGATTGGCCCCTTGTACATCGATATAGTTTATGGAAAATGTAAAGAAATAGAAGTCAATTAATCTTAGGGTTAATAACACTTTATCTCAAATTAGGTGAGTAATTACACTTTGTCTCCCTAAATTATAAAAAATATATTTTACCTTCTATTCACATTTTTCATCTTTTAAAAATTTTAAAATCGACAAGATAATTTAGTTAAATGATTTAAATACCCTTGTTACTATATTTTATTTTTTATATGTATTTAAATTTTAATAATGATGTGATAATTATTTAAAGGGGGTATAATGAAAAATAAACTATATAATATTTTAATATAATCTATATTAATATATTTTTGGTCAAATTTTTAAATTTTTTTTATTTCATTTTATGTTACATCGAATTTGAATGTTTAATTATAATAGTAAAACAATTCTTAAATGGGATATCTATTGAAAATTCTACTTTAAAGCTATTGTGTGACAATATTTTTTTTTAAATAAAACTTTGTGATTTTTTGATGTCTTTTAGCATTTTACAATTTTAATATTTGGATGAATTTGAACAAATTGCAACGTTAAATATAATATAATTTAAAATTTTGTCACATTTTCACTTGACAATTCTTTTGTTATTATATTTTATTATAATAATAATTTTTATTATAATATTAGTTGTTATATATTTTATTTTTTTCTTAAGTATTTTATAATTATCGAACATCAAAATTAAATACATGAAAAATTAAAATATAATATTAAAGGCATTTCAGTCATTTACTTAGATTATATTGATATTATAAAATTTTTAGAGGATGAATTATATGAATGGAGGATAAAGTTTTTATATATATATATATATATATATATATAGCCATATATAAACTATGGTTGTAGTTTAGAAGACAAAATGTAATTATTTAACTAGATGAAGTTCAACAAGTACAAACAAACATTTTGCCTTTTGAAATAGAGGTAAACTCTTTCTCTTACCATTCATCTTTTGTTTTTGTTTTTGTTTTTGTTTTTTTTTTCCTTTATTAACTACATTAATTTAAGATTTGATCAACAAACACCATTTTTTTTCCTAATTAACTATATTAATTTAAGATCTGATGTTTGCTACCATTTGATGTTAAAATTCCACAATACATTAAGATTTGATCCTCCCTAGCAAGCAAAGAAAACGAATAGAGAAGAGGAATCTTTAATTGATCTGATAACTACAAACGAAACCATTTCATTAGAACTTCACGAAATTTCCAGGTCAGCCAACGAGGCCGGTTGAAGGATAGGCTTTCTACATACAGAATCTATTAGAGGACAAGTGGATTGAGTTGAAAGCCATTTATCCACGCATTCATAGTGAAAACCGTGGTGACATCGCGGCAAAACTTTCACCTTGTCTCCCTCCTGAAACAGAGCCAAACAAATAGAGCACTCGGCTTCCGGGCTTATCTTGTCATTCAAACTCGATCCATAAGAAAATATGGGCAAACCCTTGATGGTTGCAGGGTCTAGGCCCATTGACTTTGACGGGGATACCGGTCCTCCTCCATTCTGGTTCTGGTTGGTGGACAAGTACCCGGCTCTGCAACGGATGCATACATAGAGAAAGTAGACAAACAAGAAACTGATTAAGAAAAGGAAGAACAAAAACGAGGCACTAAGAAGAGAACTCTTTTCATCAGTTTTGTCCTTGAGGAGGTCAGTGAAATGAATCGGCTCAATATCTTGAGAAGCCATGAATAGATAAAAAAAATATATATATACCAATTTTGGTTAACTTTGTGATGGGATTTTTGTAGTTGGGACACGAACATTGTGCCTGTTAGTCATGTATTTATTATATTGTAGAGAGGTGATCAAGTCCGACCACATGGGATATTAGAGTTTGAGAAAAAAATTGAGTTGCTTTTTTCGTAATGCAAATGGTGGATTGGAGGGTTCCTTTAGAATTATACTCACTTGTTTTATTGCTGCTGGAAAAAGCTTTTTTCAAGAATTCCATTCTGGGTCCGTCCAGATTAAAAAGGAGTGGACGCATCTATGCAATGTAATGAATCAAGTGGAGCCGCCGATGGGATGACTCCACATATAAAGATAGATAAGGAATTCTCTCTGCCTCTTTTTGCTAAAGTAGTAGATTCAGATTCTACAAGCCAACTAAATGAATTTGTCTGTTATTCATATTACTTTCAAAATCATGAAAAAGGGGCCACTGCAATCCTGGGGAAAAATTATCATTAAATTATTGCGGTACTCGAAAAGAGTTTGTCTAGCAGACTTAAAATGAAATCTATCTAGGTTCTTCGGGATAAAAATTAAAAAATTTTGAAGAAAAAAAACTTCTTATTTTCAATTTGAAATGAAAAACAGTAAGGTTTGTATTACTTACCTTACATTACAGACTGAGTCTCAATCATCTAAAATGGTTTAGGATAAATACGGACTGAGTATCATGTATCTTGATCTTGTCCTAACGTCCCGTTGCATCTTGGATGGCTGGATAAGTGAAGCATTAATAAAGAACTAAATCTAATCAAAAAATAAAAAATAAAATAACAAACGCCGTTTGGAATCTGTAAATTTTCAGAGCATGTGATTCTGAGCAAGGTTCATTCTATTAAGATTTAAGAAAACGTGCACGCACATTGGCAGTTAAGTCGTTACAAGTATTTATTGCATGAGTTCCTTCATACTTATCTTTGTTCCGCAACAAAAAACGAAATGCGTAATAACATTGACTAGAAAGGTAACTGTATTTGTACCTTAAACAAACAGACACCGAATTCCGATGGTTATGTTCAGAAATTGTTTCTAATTGTACAGATATGACAGGGAGATAATTGATAGTGAGCTCTAATTCAGCCTATATCACAGAATATGTTCGTTATAACCCGTTCTATATCACATAATATCTTATCGTGAGATACAAATATTAACCACTTCTGAGGAAGGTTGATACCAGTCTAGCATATTAGTACTAATCGTAACTAAACTTAATCGATTTTCCAAATACCAATATTGAGATATTACTAGCTAGCTACTTGATTAATTACGGCTAAAAGAAGGCAATTAGTAGAGCAACGTTTCATCAAGAGGTATATTTTCTCCACACTGCAGGGGACCAGAACCAGGATGTGCAAATCCTCCTAGCTGCGGTAGTGCTGCTAATGCATATGTTTCACCAACCATGTTAACCTGTTCACATAAATGGGCAGTTGGCTTTGGAGGAAGGAACAAGGAATGATCATCAGCGTCCACAAAGTTGATCATGGTCTGTTGAAGCCATATCTGAGTCTTGAGGAACTTAACATAGTGAATTGCCTCGTCTAACATGTAAACAGTACCAGAAACAGTGTCCATTTTACTCCCACCTGGTACCAAACTCTGCAAAATCTTGAACCTCTCGCTGATTCTGTGCCTCCTTTCCCGAGCCGCTATGCTTTGTGCATCGGTGGATAGCTTCAAAGCTTTCCCTCTTTTTCCCCCACCTTTCTTGCCTTTGCAACTGCTTGGCAAAGTGCAAGGCCTACGATCATACAAGGGAAGGCAATCCATTTCTTCCCTAATTAAATGATATTGGATGAAGTAGCAATTAATAGTCCATGCATTAATTATATAGCGGGAGAATGGGGTTAGGTACATCGAAATAAATGTGAGATGGATGAAGATATTTCATTTTGAGACATCCAATCTTTGATGCAGGATACGGGTGTGTCTAGCGTAGGAGTACGGCACATATAGGCAGCAAAAGAGGCTTAGCCATGCAAGTGATCGCAAGACTCTAAGCAATATGGTCTTTGATTCCGAGCTTTATTTCATATTCTTCTTCCCAGCCTTACGGTTACATCTTCAATACTTATAGTAACGCAAGACAAAATTCTTACTAGAATTAAATTTATGATATATTATTATAAATTTTTCTATTCATGTTAAACTCATATTATTTATTTAAAAAATATAAATTGACGTTAGATGATATAATATAAATAAAAAAATTTATCACCAAGATTGTGATAACTTAAGGATTTCGCATAATACACTGATGCATGCACGTGTGTGTCCCACAAAAGAAGGAAAGAAAAGTAAGCCACGAATCATCCGTAGGCCACTTTTCTTTTGGCTTTGAATTTGGACTAATAGGTGGGGTGAGTTGCTAAATCTCGAAGGGGAGGGAAGGGGGTCCTGTGTATAAGAGACAGATGTCTAACATACATTTTTTGTCTGAAGAGAATTCAAGTGGGTTTTCTTGTATGCTTCACGCCCCTCCCCTCCCAAGGGGTCATGCTAATATTTTAAGCCTGTCTCTATGCATATTCCTTTCTACTGATGGATGGAATAAACCTGATGGTGTTTTTGAAATATTCTTATGTTGTTTGTAGGAGCATTCATAATTTAGTTTAATCAAATAAATTGATCGAACTAAATTAGTTTGGTTTTTGATTTCGGATAAATCAAAAAAAAAATATTAATTATATGATTCGAATTTGGTTATTAAAAATCAATAAATCAAATAATAGAAATAAATGCACTTTTATTTTTATTAGTTTTAGTTTTTAGTTTTTTAGTAATTCAATTCTATTTTTCATTCATTCAACATTTTGATATTATTTTTCTTTTTTTATTTATTTTTAGTTTTTAGTAGTTTTAAATTTTTAGTGTATCAATGTCGACTAATTTTGTATTTAATTTTATAACTTAATTTTTAAATTAACTAGTAAATTTTAATTAATTCACACTGTAAAAAATTAACTAATCAACCAACCCAAAAAAAAATATTAATTCAAATTTAATTTTAATTTTCTTACACTAAAAAAATTGAAATTTTCCGATGATAAACACACTAGTTTGTCACTTCTTTTTCTTCTGTTATACAGTAGTGTGAACTGCGAAGATAAAAAAGACTCGAGAGGCAGTGTGATAGGGGTCAGGGCAGGCAAGAGCACATGAGACTCCGGATTTCGCGTCGATGGTCGGTATAGCCTAATTATTGTTTCTTGTTCAACTGAAACTACAATGCTTTTAACCGTCTACTCTAGGTCTGGTCGTCCAAACCGAACATCAGTCAGTCAAATCCTTTTCTGCTGAAATATATCATCATGAATCTTGATGATGACAATGATAATACGTAACATTCTTTTAACAAGGCCGAAAGACCTTATTAGCTATAATATAGCTTTGATTCGAACAAAACCATATCAAATACAGAGAAAACCGTGACAAGTCCACAGCACTCTACGTACAGTTTCTAGCTAGCAATAGCATGCTTGCACATGCAGTGGCCACTAATGGAAGGATAAGAGGTTACAGATCTGTTAATTAAATCGTAGAGTTCCGAAGGTTAAGTGCTCCTCCTAAATGCACCTGAAAATATTTTGCAATTGACCGCTGGACGGTGAGAAATGGGACACTTAGTCTAGGTACTACGTACCATCGCGAAAAGGATGGATCGCTGGGGATGTAGTGCATGTGACATAACAGAACTTCTGATTACTCCATTTGTGATTTCAAAATCTTTCCAAGTGATCTTCTTCATTCGCTATTTGGCATTTTCGCCTTAGTCTTTGACAAACATAAAGATGATGTTCATGGTTGGTGATGTTGAATTCAACCTAGGAGCCCATAGGATGAGGTAGCTAGCTTAGTTTACTTGATGAGACACGGGGTGTCCAGGGAGAGAAAGGTAAGTAGAGGCAGAAAATGATATATAAAGAGATGTATGTTTACTTGGATTGTAGATTTGTATTGATCAGTATAATCCTGTAGGTTTAGTTTCATTTGCACTTGTCTCTCTTGTATACATGTTATCATTAGATATTTATAAATTAAAGTTTCTAATTCCATAATCGAAACCTGACTCTATTAAGATAGATCGAGACGATTAGTTTATAAGACATATCCGATCACCTATATATATTGACTCTCAACTCAAGTCGTATTACAAGACTAGATCATAAACAACCAACCAATGTGTTGTAAAAATTAGGTAGGTTCGATCTATAGTCATTAGAGTCTTCTGTAGTAAAAAGATCTATTCATCAAATTGTTCCAAAAGATCAAAATGGTTAGTTTTTAATGGAATTTTCTGTTAACTTTCTGTAGAATGCTCGTTTGGTCGAGAACTTCCAAACACATCATACGCTAAACCGGCATTGGCAAATAGCCAATCGCAATGAATAAGAAAGGTACAATAATACTATGAATGACCTAATATCAAATACTAGTAATAATATCAACAAAAGAACGTTCTCTTATGCTTTCAGACATGCTGAGTTCCATATATTCTTGTACAGTCAAAGGGATTGATTCTGTAAAAAATGAGATTAGTAAATGTCATTTCACTGAAATCTACTTTTGTGACATCGTCAATAATGTACCGAGTCTTGTATTGATTAGTATGTCCTTGTAGCCTTAATTTCACTTATACTTGTCTCACTCGTATGTTATTTACATGTTATTGTTAGATATTTATATGTTAAGGTTCTTCACCTTGTGATTGAAATCTCCAACCTCTATTCGATCAGACCAAACAGTTAATCAACAGAATATATTCAATCACCTATATATATATATATATATATATAGGCTTTTAAACCGTTTTACAATACTACTCTTAGTAGAATTTCATAATGCATATTACTATTTTAATAGACGAATATTTTGTGTATAATCATTTATTACCAGTATCAACGTGTCGATTCTCATTTGTATCTGAGTTTATAATACTGCTTTGCTGTCGATCGTATTTTGGGGGTGTTGGTTAATTCCGACGAGAAAATCTATCTATAGTTATATACTATAATGAAGGCTTATACAAATTAGGAGGCCTCCACAAGGACAAAGCTAGGAAATACACAAGACTGAGTCATAAAAGTCAAAAGTTGCAATTCATGATCAATTAAGTCTTCTGCCCTTATGAATTTTGAAAAATTTTATGGTTATTTTTTAAAAATTATTTTTTTTATATTTTAAATATTTATATAATATAATATTATGTGATTTAAAAATTTGTATTGTATAAATTTTTGAAAGTCAAAAAAATAATTTTCGAGACCGTAGAATTTCTCATAAATTTAACCTATCATTATCAAACGGAAAGAATTTAACTATTGCATTTTCCAACTTTGCTGCTCTTGGAATGTACCCTGTCAAACCAAAAGAAGTGAACCGTTACAACGGTCAACTTTCGAACAATTGCAATTTGTAAATTTAACCCACCACGAACTCTACAAACCGAAGGATAAAAATGTTTCAATTCCAATCATAAGCAATGCAAGTGAAGAGAATGATGTCAAATATTTTTTCCTCCTACCTTTACTTTTCATGAGTGAACTTTTTTTTTACTTTATCACACTTCTACCTTGAACGTTTGTAGTATCTATAGAATGCTAAACTTTAATCATTTTCCCTATTGTTTTAAATGTGATTTTTTATTTCGTTATTATCCTCATATATGCGATATGGTTAACAAGAAAATTCTTATGTAATGATGTCAAAATAATACATTCATTAAAAATATTACACGTGGCTCCAGACGCATCTAAGTATATTAGGGATATTTTAGTAATTTTATTCTCGTGATCCAAATAAGTCTAAATGGGTCAAACAATAAATGTTCTAACTGTGGATTGATCCGATCCAATAATCGCAGGTATAAATATCGAAATGGCAAGTTAGATTCAATAATAAGTTTTCTAATTTCATAAATTTTGAATTTTTATTGAATTTTACCCTCTAGTTTAAGTACTGACTTGAGCGTCAGAACCTACCTTCGGGGACAAAGCCCCGCTATTTTTATTTTTCAAGTGATCTAGACGTGGATACTAGACACGGTACTCTACTTTTACTTTGGATAATATTACACACGGATTAACCTTAAACTAAATTTTTGTATCAACATTATGAATGATTTTTTTTAGTATCTATTGAATACACATGTTCAATGTTCAATAACATTATGTAAAAAATCATACTTGTTTGAAGTGATTGTTTGAAAAATACTTCTGAGTGGTGAATTTGATGTTTATAGTGGAGTATAAAGAAGACATTTAATTCCCTCCTTTTTTCTGGCAGTTTAAACATTTGCGAAAAATGTTTGTGTTGGATAAATCTTTGAAACGATTTGAGTACTTCTTTGTTCTTTCTTCTTAAAAAGGTAAAATAAAAATTTCTTTACAATTTGTCCATTTCTTTTTTCCTTTTTTTTCTTGTCTTTTAAAGTTTTGTGATTGCTCTACTATTAGTTAATTTTTTGTGCAACTGTCTATTGCAAGTTAATATTAATGCATTGCTAATGTTTGATTGTGAAAGTTAAAATAATGGTTTGCATTAAATTGATAAATGAATAAAACTACTAGCTTCAATTCAGTAAGCATTATTCTTAATGCAATGCTGCTATTCATGCAATATTAGTCACAAAAAGTGGATTTTCTAGTAATATGTTAGATTGGTCGATTACTATTAACTGAGATACACCAGATGCTTGTTATTGAAGGTGTGGAGCATTTGAAATATTCCTTTGTGCATAAAAGTGGTCGCACTGCGTAGCCACGGTGACCTTATCCTCTACAATCAACTTCTAAGGTATAAGTATTAGGTGAAAATTCAATGTTAGAGACTTCACTAACAATTAAAAAGCAGATCTTAGTATCTATACTCCAATTTTTTCCTTGGACCAATTTTATAATGTGATTTAGTTTTCTAAAAATGTTGGGAAAAAAAAACTTCTAAGTGATGAAAACATGTATCAATTTAGTCATATATGTGATTTATAATCATATGTTCTCTGGGAATGCAATGCATGGTTTGTGGTTGAATGCTAAATCTTTAACTATTTAAATAAATCTACACCATTACAAACTAGTTATCTTTAAACTCGTGAATTTTGTCTGATTGCATTTGAATCTATAAATTTGGTGAAGATTTTTAAATCTACTAATTTGTTTGAAATATTTGTAAAATTAAAACAAACGAATTGTAAATCCACCAACACTAAAATTTATTTAAGATCTATTTTCTTACACACTTTAATTTGGGTTAATTTATAATTTATTCATTTTAGATCCTAATAAAAAATTATTCCAACAAATTAATGAAATTCAAATCTTTAACCAATGCCTCCGATGGAAACGCAACCTTTGTGTTGAAGAGAATCCTGGTATTTTTGTACAAAGTTAATGAAATTCATTTTTTTCATTAAATCCTTTTATTCAAAATAAGTAATTTTGGACATGGAATCAATTTTATCTCTTGTTCCAAGCTAGGGAGATATTTAAATTAGGTACATTTTTTGGTTCATAATTATTTATATATTTCAATTAGAGTTTTAATATTGCAATGGTTATGTTGGGATAACAAGTATTAGTAAATAATGATTTGTAATAATTTTTAAATTTATTTTTAACCACTTTTTTTTTTTTTTTTATAGCATTTCATCTAAAAAATTTGCTATACAAATTATTCTAAATTATTCCAAATTTATGAGGGGAGAAATGAGAGAATAAAAGGTTTTGGATAAACATTAAAAAAATATCTATGGGAGTTACTTAATAACTTTTTTATTTTCTTTAAGGAATATATTTTATCAATTCGTCAAACCAGTTAAATTAAAATCTAAATAAATTACTTCATATATTTTATAATCAGATCTAAACACTTTCATTCTATACATCACATTCCTATAAAACCGCACTTATTCGAAATACTAATACAAATAATAAATTTCAAAATATTTAGTTTATTGACACATTCCTATAAACTTGAAATTCATGAGGGACCAAACTGAGAGCCTCAAAGTTTCCACGGAAAATTAGCCGACAAATGTATTGATCCCAGACGGAGCAAGAAACAAAAGAAAACCAGTAAAACACAAGAATCCTTGATCGTATCTCCGATTTTCTTCAAACCCTCGCATAAAAGAAATCTCCGAATACATATAGTCTTAAAGCAGGAAGATAAAAGGGACACAACAATGATGGGTTCGAATCCACCGGAAAATTCCACGATCAGCTGCGCGTCGGAAGCCAGGCCAGGCTGCACACTTGATGATGATGTTCACCAACAGCAAGTTGTTGATGGGCCGGCACGGTAAAGATGAAGGTCTCGCATGGTTCCAACCTTGTCGACGTCTCTGTACCCTCTTCTTCCACTTTTGGTAGGCTCTGCTTTCAACTTCCCTTCAGCCTCTTCTTTTGTAGTACCTCTTTTTTTTCATGTTAGTAGCTGTAATTATTTCCGAGTTCCAGTTCTTGTGGAGAACCAAATAAAGCCGGATTGTCATATGTAGCTCTGTATGTATGTTTATCTTATCCACATCTGCCGGCTTTAGTTTCTATAGAGACATATTCATCTGATTATTTCGGGTTAGGATGGATTGGCTCATGTGTTTATATTTACTTGTTTTGTAGGTTGTTCTGTATAAAAATGCTGTTTTTAAGACTCGAACATTTTATGCATTCTGTATTCTCTTGGAACCTGCTGATATTTGTTAGTATTTGTTTGTGTTCGTATAGTTAAGTATTTAAACATATTCCATCCTAAAGTGAAAATATTGATGTTTAGAAGAAAATTGAATTTATAGAAAAACTTAAGCTCTTACACGGTACAAATCCAAAAATAAGTGAAATCTATTTTAAGGTATGTTTTGGGAAATTTTGTTGGAGGTCTTGTATGACGATTTTGGTTTGTAAATGAAATTAGGGGATTTGAAGAGATTTATTGCTCGAGAAACTGGTTTGGAGCCTCAGATGCAAAAGCTTTTGTTCAGAGGGAAAGAAAAAGAAGATTGTGACCTTTTGCAGATGGCAGGTGTCAAGGATGATACTCAGGTTGTACTACTCATGGAGGATGCAAGAGATGAGGAGATGAAATCTCGAGAGATGAATGAAACTAGTGAGATATTGAGAGGTCTAGCCGCTGTTGCGGATGTTAGAGCAGAAGTTGATAATCTCTCCGAACAGGTTGCTTAATTGTCATCATTGTTCTTGTCTGTGTACGGTTCACTTCCTTCCAAATACATTGGCAACTTATTTTCTTACTTTCTTATAGGTGTCTGCCTTACAAGCAGTTGTCTATGGTGGGGAAAAGGTTGAGGGAGAGAGATATTGTTTATTTAACAGAGATGCTTGTGAGACAGTTGCTGAAATTGGATAGCATTGAGGCTGAAGGAGAAGGGAAAATACAAAGAAAGATGGAGGTTAGTTATTGATTATACTGTTCTAGGCGTCTTGATATTTTTGAACTTTCTTGGGATACTAATTAAGGACCGGTATTGAAACCTAGAAGTTCATCTATAAAAATCATTGGCTATATGCCGATGCAATGAGTTTAAAAGGTTAATTTAGAACTTAAGAAATTGATTAGTTGACTTCAGTCGGGTAGGGTGAAAATCATGTCTGATAACAGTAGTAAAGTTGCTGATTGAAAACTTTAAGAAGTTGAACATATGGTAAAATTCAATTGTCAAGTTGAAGTTGCCTAATCTCTTGTGTGCGTTTCAGAAACTAAAACCAATCAAGCATTTAGTATTATCTTAGTTTATGTTGTTTCCAGCAGTTTGAATTTTGTATTTTTTCTCTGATCATATATGAAAAGCAATTTTCGTCGTGACAGTGTTGAGGATGTGAATTTGGAAACCAATTGTTTATTCTAATTAAAATCTTTGGTGATTAAGATTTTATGGCAGCTATATAATGTTCTATTGTGTATTTTACCTGGATGTTACAACTATTTATTATCTTTTTGGAAACTGATAATCATTTTATGACTTTTTATTCTTTTCAGGTCCGCCGTGTCCAAAGTTTTGTGGAAATAATGGACACCCTTAAGGCTAGAAATTCCAGAGATTTTCAGTGACAGCAGTAATGCTGTATCATCAACAACTCAATGGGAGACATTTGATTCTGGAGTTGCTAATCCTAGTGCTCCATTTCCTATGCCATGTTCTACTAGTACCAAGGTGACCCAGCAGAGGGAACAATTTGATTAGTTATGAGTATCTCCGTTTTGGATTATACACCTAATGGAATGCGATGTGTAAAGTGAAGTACACACTTGCATGTCATACGATTCATTTTACTATTAAGTTGCACACTTGCATGTCACATAACATGATTCATTTTCCAGTACTTGACTGTCTACATAATGGTGTGATCCACCACCATGTGTTGCTTTTTCAGTTTTTGTTTTACAGCAATAGCATAGGATTATCCTCCATGGCCTGCATAATCTGTAAACTATAATCGTGTATGGGTTTCTTCTTAATACACCACCATCCATTTTCACCAGGGTGGGAACTCATTGACGACTTTTGGTTGTCTCGAATATGGAATATGTGATTTGTGGACTGCAGAAATCTAGTCCTGCTGATTTCTGAATGCAATATTTGTCTCTTTGGAGAAACTCAATATTATTTCGTCATTATTAAATATGCAGATTTTGTACTCTTATCAAATCTATGAATAGAATAAACTTGCTCTGTATCAGGGAATTGCTCTGTGTATATGAAACTCAAAATTCAGGGAATTGGCTATCTAGATAATGTCGTGTGCTACCATTTTATGCTATCTCCCTTTGTCCTTGTGCAGCAAGAGCATAGGCTGCTTCTCCGTGCGGCTGCATCATCTCCAATCTTCAGTTGTTCCTTGGACATCCGCAGGGTTATATTACAACTCTTATGACCAATAGAATGACAGAGGTCACGACTGCATTCCAGCCAATGATACAGCTTACACCCACTAATTGTTTGAGGAATTACACTCCTCCTTTGCTCCCATAGACACCTAGACTAGAAGAGTATCATCTATCTTTTCTAGAATTGTTAGTTTCCAGCTCAAACTCATCAGGGTGTACCAAGGAATGGTTTCATAGGCCATGCCCATATAAGTACTTTTCACCTTTGAACTAGGCCTATAAATCCATGAAATCTTCCTCCACTTTGTTACAGTTGCGTCTAGATTCAGGCGAACAGCTGGCAATTGCATGAGATAGCGTCTAAGTTGGAGATCATGAAATTTCTTTTGAATTCCGAAAGTCGGGACCTCTGAAGTGAAGTGTGCCAGGACCCACGCTAGGACTAATTATAAAGGTTGTCCGAGTATCAATTGTATGTATATCTAGTTTGAAATTTCAACGTGGAAAATTTGAGCATGAAAAGGTAGGTTTAACGAAAGTCAGACCGAAACCAGTGAATGACTGAAGTTGGTTGTGCACCCTAGTGGGGTTTACGTGTCTACCGTGCGCTCGCTTTGTCAACAAGAAGCTACCGGCAAGGCCTCGCTCTCTCTGTATTCGTATTTTTAACATTGAACATTAGGAAGAACATCCTAAGTTGGAACCTGACCTGTTTTATCGTTAATTCATAGTTAGCAATCCGTTTTGAGCCTTTAACTATTTCTATAAAATTGTTAGGCTTGATTCCAAGTATAAGTAGAACGCCTCAAATTCAGTGGTGCATCCTCCAATCCGGTTAGCTTGCAAAGTGTTAACCAACAAAGATAGAGGTGTCATGTGTATTAACCATTTTACAGTTTACTTGGCAGTTTGAAGTTGCGCTTGCACAGGTAGCTATTGGGTTAAGTTTTTTGTATTTTATTTCAGATCATCCAATACTCATCAATAGCTCTGTCACAAGAAATTGATATCCATATATGAATCCTGCGTTAATTACTCACTCATACATACAAATTACGACACATTCATAATATTCGTTGAGTTACAAGTTAATGGTTACTCCTGTAGCACCATTTACATACGCAGGTGGTGGTCTTCCATCAACAATAGTAGAGCCATACCAACCATGTCTTGTTGGATCATATTTTTCTCCATCACCCCAGAGTGCGTAGGCTTCCTCTCCATGAACTGCATCATCTCCTATGATGAGTTGATCATCAGGCATTCTTAAGGGTATAAATAGCCTTATTACTAGAAGGATCACTGTCGTCGATACAATGTTCCAACCTATGATAAAAAGGGCTGCAACTAATTGCTTCAGGAATTGCGTCCCGCCACTCCCGCCATAAAACGCACCCTTTGAGTTTGTTACCGGTAACATCAGCCTGCATAGGGATGGTTCACACAGAAGCCCTGTTAAAAGGCCGCCTAAAAGTCCGGCCACCGCGTGGAACATGTGTAGAAGACTGCCAGTGTGTCGTCTACCTGGTTATAACATACAGCATTAAAGAATCCAATAAGCTATCAATTCTGCTTAATTCTTCTAGCTGAGAATTTTCCCTTTAGTTTAACTGATTTTAATAGTTTATTGAGAGATCAAAGAGGTTTGACAAAGACTTTTCAGCATTGGAAGGGACAAGAAGACCGAATGCATTGCCACCTTAACTACCCATTCTTAAATGGACAATGTTAGATGTCGTGAGATAAAAGAGGCGCCAATATTGAAAATAAGAGGCGAGAAAAGAATAATACTGTACCTTTTGTAGCAAGGTAGACTTTTTGTGAAGAATCATCATAGAGTACCAGGGAATGCTTCCAGAAAGCATTCCCATTACGATGGCCGCCCATGATTGCACGACTCCTGCATCAGCCTCAACTTAATTGACTATTACAATTTTCGCAATACTACTTCTACTCTACCAAATTATGCTAATATTATTGAAACAAATGATCTTAGCTGTGGTAATGATCTTGCTAGCTAGGGACAATTATTGCTATACAAATTACATTTGAAGTGCAACTTAGGTGATAAAATACATTTTCTCTACGATTTATTAGACAGTCACGGATTTGAGTCACTAAACCGCTGGTGAGAAGAGATTTGAAGCAAAAAAAAAAAATACCTGCACCGGGAGTAATGCAAGCAAGGCCGGTCATCATTCCCTGAACAGCTCCTATGACTGATGGCTTTCCAAAGTAGACAACATCCAGGGACGTCCATACAAGAAGACTCGTGGCTGCACAAATATTTGTATTCAGGACTGCTATTGAAGCATCGATGTTCGCAGCATAAGGAGCACCGCCGTTAAAACCTGACCAGCCCATCCACAGCAGCCCAGCTCCGGCTAGCATCAGCAAAACATTGTTGGGAGGGAATCTTTCCCTATCGCTCTTCAACCTTGGTCCAACCTGCATCAAGGAATCGGATGAGTTTCTTAACGAACTCAAAACCCAAATACGTATAGGGTCAACTTTTTAATATGACATAAGTAATTAGTAAAGGTTTACCCAGTAAGCAGCCGTGAAACCCGAAATTCCTGAAGCGAGATGGATAACATAACCACCTGAATAATCAATCACACCCCACTGAAAGAGAAAACCACCACCCCAAAGACTGAAAGCGCCCACAGTATAACAAAAGACGAGCCAGAGGGGGACGAAGGCCATCCAGGCCTTAATATTCATCCGGCCAAGCACGGAACCAGCTAGTAGAATCGTGGTGATAGCTGCAAAGGTAAACTGGAAATATACAAGCGATGCCATGGGGTAGAAAGGCTCGATCATAGGGGTCTCAACCTTTTCATTGTCATAATAATGGGTGCTTTTAGGGACAGCAGCTCGCTTGAGGAGAAACTTCTGGCCTAAAGCTGGTGCCCCCTTGCCCCAAAAGGGTAGAAGTTGATCGCCAAAGGCCAGACGATAGCATAGAAGAACCCAACAAATGAGTACTGCCGCAAAAGCATATAGGGCCATGAAGGCAGAGTTTACTGCCCATTTCTTCTTGACAATGCTGGCGTAGAGGATTACGAGGCCCGGCATGCTCTGCAGACCAACGAGGGTCGAAGCTGTCATTTGCCATGCATTGTCTCCTTTGTTCAGCCATACGGGCACCGCCGGTAGGTGTTCTTGATATGCCCCTGCTGGGATGTCCATGGCTCTCTTGTTAATCTTAAGGACGTCTGCTTAGAATAAAGTTTTTAACTTTCTTGCTTCTATATTTTCCTTAGGTTATATATATCATGGGAAGGAAAAATTATTAAATAATTAAAAAATAATAAAAAAAATAAATATTTTAATTACATTAATAATTGTTATATCTATTTTACGGAATCATCACAAGAAGAGACCAGAAATTAATTAATTGATAGGTATACGGGCACTGTTCCCGTTTCTGAAAAAAAAAAAAAAAAAAAAGATAGGTATATGGGCAAAAAAAGTGACGCAGGTTAGAAGAGTCAACTGTGGGGACTCTGGAAGATTCTCTTATACATACCTCGTGAGTGGGAAACATACAGATCGAAGGACAGGAAAAGTCTGAACATCATTTTTTGATGGGCTGCTTGAATTTTGCTGACTTAAATTTTTGCATCCTACTAATATTTGTGGATAATAATGAACTATTTTTGATCAATTAAATAATTCCTAGTTAATTAATTTTCTGTATTCAATAATTTATAAGTATTAAGTCCGGAGTTGTTAACTTGGACTCTCAGAAACACGGCAGATATCGGCGGTATTCAAAGGACGGTTGATCATGAATTAAAATGGTCAAATATTAAATCCAAAAGATTGGTAGTTAGGAAATTGGCCAAATAAGCAGTCAATTGAGAAACCCCACAAGTACTGACAGTAATGTTGATATGTATTATGCAAGTTTTTTCCATTATGTAATCATTCACACTGAAAAAAGTTTCCTCAAGCGCTTGCTGGGAAATTGTTGAGAAGACCACAAATTCGTTGTCATACCCTTCAACACTTGTGCAAGTTGCACTTGCCCTCTCCAAACTTTGCGATTAGGCCCTTTCCCCAACTCTAACGTTCTCGGTCAAAATGCTACCAAATGTTGAGGGTATTCTTGTCAAAAAAACATTAATCTGGATAAAGTGCAAATTTAAAAAATTGGAGGGTTAAAATGCAATTCTCCCAAAAATTCAATGGGTTTAGTACAGTTAACCATCCATGTTAGTGTTAGATGATGCATATTATGGCTGATGTCCTTGAGAATAAGTTTAACTGTCAAGATTAAGTGATGTAATTTTAACAGTTTATTAGATAGTGTGACAAAGGATGACACAAGATGTGATACAAAAGATGTTTAGCGACAAAAGTTACCTAATTTTTATTAAATACTACTCTACCCTTTTAACTAATTTTCCGAAGAAGATAATAAGGGATAAAATAAAGTTGGAAAATCCGATATTATACTTTATTCTTTTTTGGGATAAACAACCAGCAAATAATTAATTTCTGCCATTATAAACCATATATAAAGCTACTTATCCAAATAATTACCAGATATGTGACATTATAAACTAATCTGGTAAGATAAAAAGTGGCCTTTGTAAAGCTACATTAATACTGTATGATTCAAGGACTGGTGCAACTGAGTGAAGTCTGGGAGAAGTTGGGCGAAAGACGGAGAACGCTGATAAATGATAGAGGCTGCTCGTATTAGGATGCTGGCAGTTAAACCTCCTATAAGGTAATTTCCGGCTTGTTCCGTTTCCGAAGTCGACTTGAAATCGAATAGATGACAAACATACTTGTACCCTTCCCATTGTCTCTCCAAATATCTATAACCCTCCTCTTTGAGAAACATTTCAAGGGGCACGTCGAAAATAGCATCAACTTCGTCGGCATTTAGCACCGGCTTGAAGTCTTCAACTCCATTTAATAAGCCGACCACCGGCACTACTGTAAGTAGGTGCTGCATTCACAGTTTACGGATATATACTTGTATGATCTTGATCAGTAAGAAATGAATTAATAATGTTCAATAGATAGACATAAGCAGATATACCTACGTTTTTTTTTTATAACGTATTAATCATGTATGTATTCGAGTTTTTAAAAAAAATAAAGGGAACGTGATTTTTTATTTTGTTTCTAAGTAATAGTGATATGAATCGGTACCGAAGAAACAAATGGCTGTAAATTGGCGACTACTTGAACAAGATTTGGACATAAACCAATTTCCTCCATTGCTTCTCGTAAAGCAGTAGCTGTGTCATCCTCGTCCAATTCGTCCATCTTTCCACCTGGTAATGCTACTTCTCCTATTAAGTCAATCAATAAATGATTAATTCAAGTAGCATGCGACTAATTAACTAATAATTACTATTCTGAAACAGACAATTTGTTTGTTATATTGTAAACCGGTAATATATTGGTGTTTGATGATACAAAAATTAGTTTTCTAATAAGTTAAGCCCATATAGTATGTAATAAAATAATTTATTAAGGATAGATTATATCAGTTTGATACTTATATCAATTAAATGAGCTACAAAGTCTGGTTAAGCATGCTCTCGACCTACCAAGATTCGATCATCTGTTAAATTAGGTGATCGAATCCCGACTAAAACCTATAAATAGTCACTTACTTCTTCATTATGAGGGGCAATGCATGAATGATATTTTAAACCTCAAAATTACACATATCTCTACTCTTTCTCGCCACAAAGTTTATTCATCGGTGTTTAAACAGCAATTTGTTACCAGGATGGGTGGACAAGTTCATGGATCTTTTGGTAAGGATGACTCGTAGTTCTCCATCAAGCCCTTCAAAGATGCATATTAAAACTGCTGCTCTCTTCTTTCTGGAGCTGATGAGCCGAGACATACCAAATTTGTTGTCGGCCATGTCGGAGTAGGACTCCTTGGTAACATCCACTAAGTCTGAGCATTTACAGTGATCGTGACCCTCAGCATTCTTATCAGACACTATACTAGGACTAGGAGGTTGATCAGGAGGTTTAGTAAACTGAAGTTGCTGCTCCCTCGTGAGACCTTGAAAAATTCCTTGCAAGTAAACAGACCACTCACGTTTCTCAAAAACATTGATCATTTGCTCCGAGTTTGTGGGAGGAATGGTATCCATTGAGTATGTTGATTAAATTGCAGATCGGCCATAGAGATTATGGGTACGTTTCGAGAGTATATAAAATCACTTTAACGAGAAAAAGGGGGAAATCACTTTGTGTTGGAATCATGTTCCTTGCATACTTGTCATAAGATCATGATAGAAGGGACCAAGCTGAGAAAATCAGAAAATTATTGGGACGACTATATTAGAATTTTAAATTTTCTTTTTTAAGAAATCTTATAGACATTATGCAATTTAAGCATAAATTTGTCGGAAAATCCTTATTTTGGCACCTAAATATGTGCTACCGGCACAAAAGCACGTGAGATTAATTAGAAAAAATAAATAAATAAAAGAAAAGGAAAGAAACTAAGTAGATTGCTACCCAATATTTATTTATTTATTTATGGTAGAAAGAAGAATGCTAGTATGAGTGCAATAGGATTGGAAAAAAAAAAAAAAAATTCCTTTAAAATGAGAAAGTATTGACTACTCACCCTGTAGAGTGATATTGGTGGTTGGTGATGACAGTTGTTAAAATATCTAAAAAATAAAAAAAAAATTTATTATTTTTCAATCATCTAACTATTTATAATATTTAAAATACTAAACGAGTAACAAAATTTTTTTCCATTAACCACATGAATAGATGGCTATCAGGGTAGGATGTTGAGAATATGTTCAAGTTGCGCATGTGGTTGCATAGAAAGTCCGCTTTTCCTTGGAATAGGCCCAAATCCAATTTGATCGTGGTCCGTGGTTCTCCTCGATAAGAATCTAATATCATCATCCTTGATATTATTGGGACATTCCTTACTTTTACTTCCATGGTCTTGAATAAATTAGCATCAATATTCTCGCAAGGTATTTTCCATGTGTTCTGCAGGTATTCTTTACCCTGGGGTGCTCAAGGGCTGGGTCGCATCCAACCTGGTTGAATCACTAACTGGGGACAGAAACCCAAATACAGAACGGGCCAATAATTCTACACGTCTACAAACCAAATAATTCTGGCCCAAAATAAATGTTTCCTCATTTTTGGCTTTTCTGTATTTATCGTCAAATCTTTACATTTTTTTTTTCTTTTTTGTTTGGATAATTGAATCATATACTAGATAATGTTTTCATCTAATTCCAGTCTACAATTTTATCTCTTCTTAATATATTTCTGGTCACTGGAATATTTGTAAGCACAACTAAAGTTTGGACGGACAGATTAAGATAGGTATTGAGGGTAAGAAATTAATTTCTGCATGCTTTTCTGAACCCTAATTTTGTTTTGTTATTAAGAAACTCCTACAACACTTAGCGCATCGATTGGATGATATTTACCGTTTACAAAAGCGGCTGAACCTGAACTCCAATGATTGTGTTGAAAGCTCCTGTCTGCTTTCCATTTCTGGGTCTGCTAATATAAAGGTAAGTGGATCTGCAGGAGAATCTACCTATGAATTGCTATCATGAGTTAACTAGAATTGCAAAACCTAAAAAGCAACATATACAACGTACTTTATTTGGGCAATCCTTATATGGATTATGCTATGTATCTCTTGATTCAGAAATACATATACCATTTATTTATTTTTGGATCAAGGCGTCCATAGCACTGTGCCATAGAATCGGTCCATGTAAAAATTTCCCTACTTCATTATCTTTACATAATATATTATCTTTCTTCTTTAATTTTTGATCTGTCTTTCATCACTGGTGGCCCACAAGAAGTATGCTTTCTTCCTTGTAGTAATACTTGTGGGAGTCTTAAATTCTTAATCATGTGACAGGCTTTAGGTTTTGCATGCTTCTTATAGCATAGGTTTTTCCTAATGTGCAGACATTCTAGTATTACTTTGAACTGATCTAACTCAAATGCTGTAGTGTTCAACCAGAATTTATGTATTTCGAGTACTAAACTGTAAATCACTAAGAAGTACGGTGCTTCAAGTACCATCAAATACATAAATTCTGGTTGAACACTACAGTGCATTTTGTGAGTTAGACAAGTTCAAAAGCAGTACTAGAATGTCTGCATATTAATTAGGAACAATCTATGCTAGAATGTCTACATTACACCAACTCATCATGGATTTAATTTCTTTTCTACCTGATTGAATTTATACTAGGTAGTGTAGTGAAAACTACATAGACTAGATTTACTTGCTTCACTAGATTGTAGTAACTAAATGTAATGAGGGCCCCCTCTCAACATCTCTTTCTAAATGTAATTAATGAACATGAAGTTAAGTTTGTCCTAAATGCTAGATTAATTCAAGTGGAAACTATGCTAGCCGATGTATACCATAAACAAAGAAACATGATAAAGTTGTGCTATTACCTTTTATAAGTAACATGGTAGTACAACAAAATAAACATATGCATTCTGTAAAGCAAGTACCTCAAGATCTCACTTAGAATGTTTCATTCATAGAGTCAGATCCAGAGTACTTGCCCCACTTGCATTTTCTGTACTAGTGTATTCTATCAAATGACCTTCTCAGCTTGGAGGAAGAATGTGAGCACAATGTCAGTGATAAATGGCTGTCATCATCCTTGAATCCTTCCAGGAAACTATCGCCATTTGGTCCTAGACCAAGGGATAGATTCAATGGGACCTCACAATCTGATGCCTTCCTTTTGACACCTGCTAGCTTTTCGAAGCTCATACTTCTGTCTATGTCAACAGTCTTACTTTTGCTTAAACCATTGAAGTCTTGAACTCTTGGCTCCAAATCTTTTGAGGATTTAAACTGACCTTGCCACGATTCCTGTTGGTTAAAAGACTGCATTTCGTATGGTATTGGTTCATCATTGTACCGAGATGATCGTTGATTAGAATTCAGGATCCCGGGATTCCTTGATGATCCAAAGACCCTCCCAGTCAATGTATCATATACCCCAGGTCTTATCTTGTCAATAGTACTCTGTCTCGTTGTAGAAATATGGATCAGATTCTCCAGACCATTCCAAGATGCATCTCCGTATCTTGAATAAGTAGCGCAATAAAGACATTCAAATGTGAGATTAAATGCCCGAACTAAAAACAACTACCTAAACACCAGGCAAAACCAATAGTATAAAAACATAGTGTATATGTTCACATACTGATCTAGCATGGTAATTCAATGATTTTCTTATTTGTTTAACTTTATGAGGAAACATATTTCCTTGTTGATCAGTTGTTAATTTTTCATACCTAAAGATAGAGTAGTGGTTTTGATGAAAGGCTGGAAACATGGGAAGTTGGCTCAAGTTGTAAATATTTCGATCCACACCTTCCAAAAGATGCCCATGATCTGCTATCCCTGGAATGGAAAAAAAGGGGATTTGGATGCATAAGATGCCTTGTTACTATACCAATAAGGGGAAACCCTTAACAGTCTTAATAAAATAGATGGAGAAGAAACAGAAAAAAATAGCATACCTTGGCTAGGATCATCAATCTTCTTGCTCCTATACATCTACGGAACACAATGAAAATAACCATAATAATTACCAAAGGTAGAATTTTAACAAGTAGAAATTGATCTGTAGCACAGGGATTTAATTACTAGAAAGGACATCTAATTACCTGCAAATGACTCTTCACATGAGCAATGTTGAGCCCTTTAATGTTCATCATTTGAAGAACTAATTTCGGTGTTGCTTCTGCACCATCAGAAAATTATATGTCAGTACAAGGAAATATCTCCATAATTTACAGATTTCACGGACAAAGTAGTTTAGAAACTCCACGGGACTTGATGTCAGGAAAGAAAAGAAACTTACTGTCTTGGCCACCAAGTGTGTCCACGGCATGAACAAAGCGAAGATGAAGATCAGGTGTCCAACGGAGTCTAGGCATCTTGGATCGGACATATGGCCTTATAGAGGGCTTATTATTCCCGTTCTCTTCAACAGTACTGCTGTTGCTTGAACTTCCTCCATCTTTCTGCAGCTTATTCTCATCCTTGTTGTTCTCATCTTCATCCTCATTTTTCCCAGAAGAAGGGCACGTCTTTGAGAGCACTTTCAGTGTCCCCACTTCCCTCCATCTATCTTATATTATTATATGGCCTTTTCCTTTGATTGCTTTTTTCTATTTCAGGTTTTATGGATCATAATTGCTAAAGGAAGTATATCTCCACAGCTCAAATCTGGATACTGCCTAATGCACCCCTTCTACCCAGCAGCTCAAGAATACTAAACTGTGTATATTAGTATCAGTTTGACTCCTTTTAATTCTTATTCTTGCCTGAGGGATACAAAAGACTTAACATGATAATTTCATCAACTGGCCTCAGGAAAGATGAGTTGCAGTTCCTACGTAAACAAATGGGAAAACGAACCCTTCTAGACCTTGACAAAGAAGAGGGGAAGACCTCTCTCTCTCTCTCTCTTGGAAACAATTATTTAGGTATGGATGATGTATGGACCTTATGACTACTTGATGTATCTAACTATCCATGCATGCACGGGGCATGCATCCATGCATGCATGCAATTGACCAATTACGAAATGAAACCAAGTTCATACACGATGTGACTCAGATCTCCTATATATATTATCCAGCTTGTGGAGAAAAATAAATTTCATTTGTTTAAAAGGCAACTAACTAGTTTTGAAATTTCAACGTTTAAAGTTAAAAATAGTGGCAATTTTGGATGGAACATTGACTTATTTTATTGAAGGATGTACATATTTTGAACAATGCAGAAACAACTATATATATGGACCAGTTCAACTTCATTGAAATGCATACAGTCCTTCCACCAATTTCCACAAAACAGTGAGCAAAGGCCAAGAAATTTCTGTATTGTTTATTAACGAGTCCAAGTAAGTTCAAAGTAGACTTTTGCTCTTTTGTCCCTTTCATGTGAAGAAACAAGTCTTGGGACCACCCGACTCTTTATATTTTTGCTCAATGATTTTAACAATTTCTGTACATTTATCAATGCCGTGAGATCGAGCGCTCTCTCTCTCTCTCTTAATTTTTATTTTTATTTTTGTAATATACCGAGAGATTCTACTGTATATATGCTTAAAAAATTACTTAGCAGTCTGGTGAGCACTACAATCGGCCTTCTTCAACTTTCCCATCTCGTTCACATTGGCAAGTTGAAAATTCAACATTTTAAAAAAAAAAATTAAAAAAAAAGAATAGGAAAAATGCAATGAAGTTGCAGCCAGGTCGTATTAGGAATTTAGGATGCCTTGTTGTACTTGTATGATTATCACACCTAGACTACGTGTTCAATGAAAATATGCAAGTTTCTATCTTCCATATTGAATTCCTTGTTTTTCATTTTTATTTTGCTTGATTTATAGCTGCTGTTTCGTCGGGAATCGCGGGTTTATTCTTACCCATTGATGGGGCCTCTAGTATATATTATCCTCAGCTCAGACTCAGTCACCTCCAATCTCCAATACACTTAAAAATCTCACGTAATTACAGTAGCCGTTGAATAGATGCCAAGGATACTGAGAGCAGTAAAAACCAAACCTCTCTAAATTGTAGCTCTTTAAAAAATCTTAGTTGCTAGGAAATAATATACTGTCCCGTCAGGGAATCAAGATTCATTGGTACGACTGTGTTTGATTTATTGGTACGAGAAAAAAAAATTGAAAATCAAGATTTTAATATGTATAGATATTTTTTAGTTAATCATTATAAGAATTATTTATGAGAATAAATGTGTTAAAAAATATTTACTTTTATTTTTTATTTATAATTTGGGTTTCAAATTGATTAATTTATCAATATAATTAATAAACTCATTCCTAACAAGTAAGAAAAAATGACATAAATTCATACCGATAATAAAATTTATAATTTTCATTTTAATTACAATTCTCGATTGAAACCAAATACCACCTTGAAACTTTAAAGAAATACCTTGATAGCCAAATCATGGTTTTCCTCACGGGCTTCTTGAGTTCGTTAAAAACGCTCCATACTAGATAGATATGCACTATTAATTTCGATTAGACGGGATTGAATTGAAGTACAAATCCTCGTAGCTTTATAAATTTTATTTTAAGGAAACCTTATACAAATTTACATATTTAGGAGTAAGGATATTAATTTTGTTTGATTAAATTTAATTATTTAAAATTCCTCTGTTAAAAAAAATAATACTAGGTGTGGAAAAGATTCACACACTAAAGTACTAGAGCATCCACATATACCTTTAAACATCTTTTTTATCATATTTATTTTGTTAATGATTATATTATTAAATGAACCATAAAAATTATTTTATTAAAATTATTTCACAAGATATTGATACTTTATTTAATAATATGACAATCAATAAAATAAAATATAAAATAAAAAATCATGTAACAAGGCATAGACAGTCTGATGTGAAGTGTGGAGTCAACCCCGCAAAACAAGTTTTGTCTCTATTAAACATTGGCCACGGTAATGTATGGAATCCTGGGAATGTGTGTGCCTATTAACGCGGATCTAAGCAATATTTGATAATTGAAGAATGAGGATGTCTGTCGTCGTTTTATGCTCTAACGATCAATTAAAAAAAATGGACATTTTATATCATGCGCATGCAGCTATATGATGTAGTAGGGAAATTCTTAGGGAATTATTCTTTGTATTTTCAGTATTTGTACAGTATAATATTATATATTTAAAAAATTTATACCGTATAAATTTTTAAAATCAAAAAAATTATAAAATTTCCCGATGTAGTATTGCATTAGCATACATGAATGGTGAGGTGTATGATCTGTGTGATATGCCTAATGATTTTCTCCTTTGATTATTCGAATAAAGAAAAAGAAAACCAAGTTTTTCAACGAGCTTCCTAACTGCTCCGGTATTAATTGGTAGGTGGGGGCATTCCAATTCGAAAACTATAGTTTTTTAATTAAGGGACTAGGTAATGAGTATAAAACGCGATGCAGATTTTTTTTTTGTTTTTTTTGTTGGTAATTAAAAAGTTTAAAAGGAAGATTCAGATACCATATTTCAAAATTAAGACTGGTCATATTTTGCGGTAAAAGTTTATAGTGATTTTTATATATCGCAGACCATTTACTCAAAACTCGATCAATCTAAATATTTTAATCGTGTTTGTGCGTTATCAATTGATCCAACCCTAATTAATACGTTATGTAGATTGAATATGGCATTCACTATTTATAAAAAGAATTAGTAGAGAAAGTACATATTATATGTGTGAGATTTAAAAAAATAAATAAAAAAAAGGAAAAGTTATATATGATATTAGTGATAGTTTAAGGTGACATTGTTACTGATAATTAAAGATAAAATAAGAAATCTAAAAAGTAACATACACCAGTAAAGATTCTCACTTTTTACATATAGTAATGATATTTGCGATAGAACCAAACAGGAGAGCGATTCCACGTACTTCATTCGCTTAAAGTTGTTTAGTTTCTTTTCCACATTTGGTAGTAGTTACCTTTTTTTGAATTGTGAAGAAAATTATTTGAGATTTTATTCAAATTTTCATTTCTTTTTTATATTTTTAATTCAGGGTAACATAATCTGTTCTTAAAAGTGATATCTTGTTAAGGAAAGAGACTAGCCTCCTCTTCATTAATTAAAGAGAACTTCACTCTAATATATCTTATAAAAATATAATTTTAAATTATTTTTTAAAATTACAACTGTTTATAATATAATTTATTGTATATGTTTGGTGTATATAAAATTTGAGAATAAATAGATTAATTTTTTCGCTTTGATTAAATGTTTAAATTTTTGTCTTGATGTTAATCAATTTTACACCACCTAAATCTTTCAGGCTAATTGAATGATAAAATATTTTTGAAAATATTTGATTTTAAAGTATATTGATTTACTCATAAAAAAATTATTAATATAATCTAATTATTTTTAGAAATTGTAATTGTTAAAATATAATGATTATTGAGGAAAATTAGAGAGAGAGGTAAGAGCATCCAACCCAAAGAAAGAGGGGTACGCATGTAGTAGTTTCCAAAGAATTACTACTAGAAAAAATATCAAATAATTTGTTTGACAGAATGAAAATTTAAAATTCTCGGTTTTCTCTATATCTTCAATTCACAAGGCAATTAACAGATCATAGATTACATTAACTTTTGTCATTTTGTCTGTGCACCCATACCCTAATCAATTAATTTTATAGAGTATCTTCTCTTTTTCCGCTATATATATATATATGACCATTTTTCTTTGCGATTTTCTAGTTCCTGGGATGCCCCGCCTTCTGATTTTTAAGCAAATTTTCTCTCTCTCTTTTATTTTCTAAATTTCTTCACCATTTGGTTTTTAGTCAGAAATCAAGTTTGTCCATTCTGCTTTTGGCATTCAATTCAGAAATTTGAATGCAAAGTCAATTGCCTAATCTGGTGGAAAATGTGAAATTAATGTGCAATTGATCAAGGGAAAAAAAGAGAAATGAGGAGCTCAATATATAAGCCGTAGGAGAACGGTCGGACTTGAGTAGCTGAGAATCTCTTAATCTGATTGGTGGTTTAATTCTTGATTGATTAGTACGACAAATCGATGTTTACGTATGCATGATTGCATGGTATACATGGCAGAATATTTTTGAAAAGTAGAATAGAGTTACTCACGTCGAAGACTTTTATTCCAGCATTTTTGTGGGTCCCACACAAAAGTTACGTCTCACCTGTCCTCAATTTTTTATTATTTCTTTACTTGTTGCAACCCAAAAAAAAAAAAAAAAGTATTGAATCCGTTTGGATTGTAATCAATCGGGTATTATTTGATGAATAATATTTGTTTGTTAAATTTAGTAAGTTTTTAAAATAATGCTGATTTTTGTAATATTAGAATAATTGTTTAGATACAAAATAATGTTTTGAAATAATCATTTGGATTAAAAATAATAAATAACTATTATTTGGTAGACTAATTTGGAAATAAAAAAAAAAACAATCATGTTAAATAACTATGGATGATTTCTTGTTTAATTTCTTTAATAGTTTTCCTAATTACAGTGGCTGAATTTTATTTATTTATTTGTTATATTTTGAATAGTTCGGCTTACCAAACAAATTATATATTTCTAATCATGATTGTCTAACGCTACCACTTATCTCATCAATTTATTCGGTATTTTAACATCGAACCGTGCTTGAGAATGTAGTGTCGATTTTTAAAATATATTCTTAAAAAAAAGGACATTTTTTTGATATTCCTAAATCAAATTTAAACCTACAAATTATAGCATTATAATTTGTGAGTAATTAGAGGTGGGCCTATAAATATACCAGGTTTAGACCCGTATCTAACCCGTTTTGAGAATCATTTATTTGGATCTAAATCAATATGTAAATCCTATTACCTGAATTTGATCCGAATCTGTTTAATTATTATATAAATGAATCAAATTTAAATATAGTTGTTACAATCCGATTAAAACCATAATCCAATTAAGATATATATGTGTGTGCGCTATGTAAATTTTCAATATTGTACCCTAATATAAAATACATGCATGAATATAAATATGAATTAAGTATTTTTTTTACAATTACAAAAAAAAAAAAAAAAAAATCTGTAAAAATTTCAAGTTTTTATATATAAATTTTCATTCAAATATTATAAAATAATATCGAGATTTATATCTAACAAGGTCTAACGAATCTAGGTATAGATTTCCTTTTATAGACTCAAGAAAAATCCGGATTCGAACCCGAATCCGATAATATTAAATGGATCTAGTAATGGATCTACAAGATTTGGCCCAAATATGACATGTTTACATGTCTAATCAAAGGTTCCACTTCAATTATTACCAACAAATTTACAAAACAACAATGCAAATAGAAAAGTTGTAATTGTGAATATTCTTCACGTAATCTTACCACACTATATTTGATGAAAACACGTTATTTAAAATCATCTACATAATTATTTATTGAACATATTTTAAAATATAAATAACGAATATGATATGAATAGTACACAAATAATGGATTGTTAGAATAATGAATAAGACAAAATATGAACAGTGAGAAATATTATTTGAAAAAAAATACTTTATTGACCAAACATCAACTATTATTTCCTATCCAAACAGACCCTTAAGTATTTTCTTTTCATGAAACTTCTTTTGTGTTAAATAAGAGAAAAATATAGCACTATTGAATGAAAAGAGAAACATTAAATGAGGAGTAATAGAAGTGTCATTAGTAATTACAACTTAAATATAAAAATTGAACTTAATTATAAGTGTTAAATATCTCATATTGATTAGTCAAGAGATTTCGGACTAATTAATAAATTTTATGGGTCACTTCATTCATTGTTAATTAATTTTGAAATAGAAACTCGTATTCTTTAACAATAAGAACATAATAAATTATAATACTATCTTATCTAATTGATCGAAACAATGTATGTCTTATAATATTTAATTTTACATTTATTCTAATAACACATTTTATAAAATAATGTGTTATTATAACTGCTGGTTTTGCAATAAAAACGAAAAAAAAATATATATTTTTTCCCGTTTGTTTTGTGTTAGATAAGAGAAAATAATACTATTGAATAAAAGACATTAAACGAGAAGCCACAGACGTTAGACGATATCGAGCAAAATATCCTAAATCTGCTTAATTATATCTCATTAATATGTGAATACTGAATTGTACTAAGCTTAATTATATCTCATTAATATGTGAATACTGAATTGTACTAATATTGTATAAGTTGTAAGTAAAAAAGCTCGTCAAAATTAATAATTGTTGTGAAAGTATAAAATATTATTAGTCTTAAATATCCTGAATTAATTAATGAGTTTTTAAACCACATCACTCATTGTCAATTAATTTTAAGATAAAAGTCCAAACTCTTTAATATGATATTAGAAGTAGTCACGAGTATTTTTTTATCCACACATGACTATGGTATCATACCAATCTTTGTCTTGATTTAGGAAAATTATCTCAATTAATACTTGTTCAAGTTTAAACCCGCAAGATATATGTGACAAACCAGTTTATTGTCTTATTTCAGCCTAGATCGTGTGAGATGGAGTGTAAAAATATAAAATATCCTACATCGATTAATTAATTAATTAAATTAATTAATAAATTTTTAGATCACAACACTTAATTACTAATTAAAATAAAAATCCATATTCTTTAACAATCGTAAAAAAGGTGCCGTCATAGAGAACTTTCTTATTCAGTTCAAAATCGTTCCTCGCATACTTTTCAAACCAAGTGAGTTTTTTTTTTTTTGTGTGGAAAGATAAATTACGTTTATATAACATTGTTTTATACATTTATTTAGCAGCAGATGTCAGTATTACATCTTATATTTTGTAGACCAATGAAAATCACTCATTCAAATTATTTCTTCTGTTCCATAATTTTTGACTTTTTTTAAAAATTTAATTTATTAAAAATAATGTGTAGATAGTGATTTTTTTTTTTTAAAATAATAGTAATTTTATTGATATCAGAAAATTTCTGTTTACATTGGAGGATGACACATCAATTGCATCAGAAAAATTAAGAAACAAATTTCATCTGAGAAGATAGACAAGGAATGGGATTATACATCAAATAACATCAAAACACCTATGTGATATTCCCATTCCAACACCAAATTCCAATTTGTTTTTGTGACAAAGGGACTTTTCTTCAGGGAGCTGCACATTCTTGGAATGTTTGCACAATGTTAATAATCAACTGGGTGCAGAAGTTGGGATATGATGAAAGATAACTTTGTTCCTAGCCCTCCAAATTTGATATACAGTCACTGTCAACACAGTTTTCTTCAGTCTATTAACAAAAGTATCACCAGTCCAATGCTTACTCATCCAAGCAAAGTCTTCTGCAAAACTGCATTTCTTTTTGTAAATGAGATAGGGAGACAAAACCTTCTTCCATATATTCTAAGTAACTGGATAGTCAATGTAAATATGATCTATACACTCCTCTACAGAGCCACAAAAAACATAATGAGAAGTATCCTGCAATCCCCATTTTCTCGGTCTATCTCTTGTGGATAACCTCCTTTAACATAATAACCACAAAATAAAAGAGAATCTAGGAACATTTGTGTTTGAACCAAACTAAATGGTGCCATTCAATCTTTGCTCCAGTGGTAGAGAGGGATTTGACTGTCTAGTAGCAAATTTCACAGTGAACAAGTCAGATTTACTACCTAACCAAAAAGTTTGGTCATCACAATTTGGTTGAGGTAAGAATGAATCAGGGGTGAATTATTTTAGCAGCTTAACTTCTGCAGTTACTTTTCTTCCTTGAGGTATTTCCATGCATCATTGTGTATACAAGCTGCGACAGAATCATTCCTTGAGCATCCAAAGCAGCGAAGGAGATTTTCAGAGAACTTCTGTTACAAAGGACTAGCTAGGTGCCAATAGTCATACCAAAAGTTTGTTTGTTATCCATTATCAATACATTACTTAACGAAGGGTTGAGCTAAGCCGTCATCTTCAAGATTTTCCTCCAAAACCATGAGCAATCAAAAAGGATACTAGTTCCCCAAAGTGACTGTTTCTTCAACTTCACTGTGTGAATCCATTTAACCCAGAGTGAGTCCTTTTTGCAACAGAAGTTCCATACTTGTTTCAGTATAAAGCATTTATTCTAGAGAACAACATCCATAATGACCTAATTCTCCTTCCTTAATTACAAGGCTTGCAAACCACCTTCCAACTTACTTTAGCAAAATAATGACTGTTAGCTTCTCTAGTCCAAAGAAAAGAAGCAAATAAGTTATTTATTTTCTTCAGGACAGCTTTAGGAAGGATAAAAGTACTAGACTAGTACAGGTGTATCCCAGCCAATACTGACTTTATCAATTGCAATCTTCTATCATAACTAAGTTTCTTAGAATCCCAACTGTGAAGCTTCTGCTCAATCTTAAGGAAAATAGGCTGACAATCCTTGAAAGTAAGTTTAGAGGATATTAAGAGGAGTCCCAAATACTTAACAGAAAGTGTTCCTATAGACACACGAAGTACATTGCTAAGTGACAACTTCTCCTCCTTTTCAACACCTGAGAAGAATACTTGGCTTGTCATAGAATTGGCCTTCAGCCTTGACAAAGCAGCAAATTCTACCAAAGTATCATTAATCAGCTTAAAAGAGTTAAGCTTGGCAACACTAATTAGTATGAAAAGATCATTAGAAAAAGATATACGAGTCAATTTTATCTTCTCATATTTGGAATGAAAATCAAAGCCCTTTTGTGCAACATTTGCCTCAAAAAGTTTAGTGAAGACTTCCATGGCTATGAGGAACAAGTATGGGAAAATGGGATACTCTTACCTTAAACCTCTTCCACTCTGAAAATACCCCACTAGTGAATCATTCATATTCAAAGAAAATCTAGCAGTGGTGATAGTTTCTTATCCAAGTTAGAAACTTCGCAGGAAAGCCCATTAGCTCCATGGTAATAAACAAAAAACACCAATCCAAAGAGTCATAGGCCTTCGTGGTGTCTATCTTTAGAATAGCTCTAGGCTTCTCTCCATTTCTGTGATAATTCTTCACAACCTCATATATTAAGAGTATATTGTCTGCAATACTCCTACCTTGGACAAAGACATTTTGATTTTCACTAATAAGTCTAGGAATCAATTGCTTTAGCCTATTGGTTAAAATTGCTACATTTGGCATTTGTAGATTACATTGCAGCATGCAATGGGCCTTTAGTCCTTCATCATATTAACGTTCTCTACCTTAGGGATCAAGGTAAGTATAGTACTATTTAAAGAACTACTTATGAATTTTGAATCAAAACTAAACTTTATGGCTTTCACTACTAAATCACCAACAACCTGCCAATTTTATTTAAAAAACTCAATAGTGTAGTCATTAGGTCCAGGGCCTTAGCCTTCTTTCATAGCGAAAAGAGTGCTTTTAATTTCCTCTTCTAAAATCTCCATTTGAAGTTCCAATTTTTGATGCCAAGTAACACGAGGATGGATAATTTGCTACAATCTATCCAGAGCCTGTTTTGTGTAAAGGGAAGTTTGGCTAAAAAGCTTCTTATAAAAATTGATATCAATATTTTTCACAAGCTCATAGTTAGTTTCATCCTTATTATTTTCATTTTTCAGTACTGTGATTTTATTTCTTGCAGAATGAGTTGTCACTTTCTATTTTACCTTCCAAAATTTAAATTTTGAACGGTATAGTATTTATTTCCACAAAAAGATAAAGGATAAAAGTGAAAAAAAGTATAATGATTTTGTTTTGACCTTTTGAATATGACAAATATTTTTAAACAAGAAAAAATAAAAAACACAACACTTTTAATAAAACACAGAGAGTAATTAATTACTTTCTAGACGACTTGGATGCCATCCAATTACGTTGGCCATTGCATTTCAACCCTAAGTTTTAAGCACCAAACCTACTTATTCTAACTCTCAATCCAGAGACCTAAAAAAAAAAAGAAAAAAGGTCAAGTAACATACAAGTTGTGCATACAGTTGGAACTGGTCATAGTAAATATAATCGACTAGTGTAGCTATGTCATCTATTACTAGTAAATGAGCCCGCTCCAAGTGCATATGCAAAAAGAATTTAAAGAACTTAAAATAGAGAAAAATTCTATATATCATACAGGAATTATTATTATTTACTTTAAAAATTATACAATATAATGCTATACGTTTTAGCATACAAAAACAAGGCGATTCACTCGAGATGGTAAAACTTTCTAAAATCATGAACTTACTACTAAACTAAATTATGCATCTTCTATCCACCGATAGCGTAAAAAATTCTTAACACAAGCTGCTTTAGATTCACCACATCTCATCATCATATCATGAAACCAAACCAGCTCACGTAAAAAGTTCTCTATATTTGATTAAAGTTCAAAACATTAACTGCATTGATAATATGTGGTTTTGTAGCAAGGCACGCCGTATATGCATTTTCACAGGATGTGTCTGTGCGAATACAAATGGATGCATATGCTTAACTCAGCATTTTTGTTTTTTTTAAAAATAAAGTTGCGTACTTAATTTCATCTTGACTGAGACAATTGAGTGTTTGATTCATTTCTACTAGGAATATTAGAAAAGAAATTAAGCTCACATCATAATAATCTTCATTATTCTTGACATCACCATTTGGTGAGCGTGGTTCCATCATAAAGATAAAGTACGAACTATCCTTTTTAATTGGCAAAGAAATATTTAGATAGATTTAATTTTTAATTCTACTTTTAAATTTTATAATGTGGATTAAATGTTATGAAATTTATAATATTAGTTGATATATAAAATTTTATAAAATTTAATTTTGATTACAAAGTCTAAATATAAAGTTTAAAACTGAGTTTATATTAATATTTTCCTTCTTGGCAAATACTATTAAACATTTCGGGACAATGATGCATGAAAATCTTGATCCATTAGGATTTTCTTTAAGTTTAGTTTCTCAAATCGTGTTGCAATTGACACCAAGTATAGCCTAATTATTTTAGTGTTAAATCCTTGATTCATTTTCTTTTGATGTAATTTTTATGTCATCACATATGTAGCTAGGGAGATTATACGTCTAAATCAAATGGTAAACTATGCGAAATTAGAAATTAATTTTTATATGGATCGAATTCATGACATTCAGTCCATATAAGAACATGTGAAACAGAAAAGAGAAGGCGAATTTGTTGCAAGTCATTTTTTACTGTCACTGTCTGTTCTAATCTCTTATCTCATATTTTAAAAGTTTATCACATGTACTCTGACTTTATAAGTGTTATTATGTCAAAGGATACGTGGTAAACATACAAAATATGAGACAGTAGATTGTTACAAGTAGTGAAACAGAAGAATATGTAGCATAATATAATTATATATGCGCGATAAATTTAGAAAAGAAGCACAAGTCCTTTTATTTATTTATTTTTTTTGAAAAAGAGAGAGCACAATTTGCAACAGTAACATATCTGGAATCAAGTTTTTTTTTTGTTTTTTTTATTTTTTTCCAAATCTGGAATCAAGTTTACATTTTAACATTTTTGCTTTTTAACGTTATAGGTCTCATTATTTGTTTTAATTTTCTATCTCACATTTTGTGTTGTTTGTCACGTGTAATCTGGCATAGTAATTCCTATAAATTCAAAGCACAAGTGATAAACATTCAAAATATAAGACAAGAGTTTAGCACAGATAATGTGACATAAGATTTAGAGGGCTTTTTTATAATTGAAAATTAAAAATTCTTAGCAATTTAATAATAACTCGTTTATAGTTTAAACTCTAATCGAAGGGGGAAAAAATAGACATAAAAGGGTGAAAGGCATCTTCAAATGGAATTAAAGGGACATGTTTTTTGATTCCTGTGAAATCCGGGCACTAGTTGACGAACAATTAATGCACACCACATGTTTGTTTAGTTGCACGTAATGTCTTAGGTTCACCTAACCACGATCAGCTATGTTAATGTTACGGCGCATGAATGGTTCTTTCTTCTCCAGCCAGATCACCTGTGAACTCTTTTAAGCGAACTTTTAGTTAGACTGCACGAGATACCCATAGTTCCAGCTGTTATCTACATTAAAGTCTCCTCTTGCAACTGCCTCTTTGTGAGAGAGTTCATCTTTAATCATTTAGTCAAATCTTATGTCTGCTGCTTTAAAGTTTTTACTCTGTTTGTTCACTTTCACTTGTACTAATAAGCCATTACACATATGAAGGAAGAAGAGGAAAAGAAGCTGTGATCAATGGGAAGCGCCCTGGAAAGCTAAACTTCAATGCTCCACTTATATCAATAAGAAGACCTGTAATTGGCATCGACAGGTTGCAGATGCCGAATGCAAATTCGCATAGTGTTTCGTGGGATAATTGTGAGAGGATACCGTTTTCTTGGGAGCAAACTCCTGGCAAGCCCAAGGACCTGAATGAGGCAAGCGACAGTACTACTGAAAATGTTGATCATATACCGCGTCCAAAACCTCCACCAGGCCGATGGGTTCCTACAAATTATGATGATGGTTGCGAAGGGGATGTGGATGATGATGATGATGATGAAGACTGCAAGGATGATGATGTTTCCTCGAATGCGCTCGACATATTCTCATTAGCCCAGTCAGTTGACACAGTTGAAACATGGGACAAACTTAGGAAGAAATTAATGTGTGGAAATCTAGAGAAAGATGGCTTGAAGTTGGATACTGGCATCGGCTCTCATTCGCCAAATTTTATGATTCAGGGAAGAGATTTCTTCCCGATGCCAAAGCATTGGCTGCAGCTTCATCATCTATTGCCCTTTCGAAGGACATCAACGAGAATAAATATCCTAAATCAAATAGTACTTGCACCAGTACCATTACAAGTGTTTCCCGAGCTATTAGTTTGAGGGAATCGACATTTTGCTCATCAAAGGGCTGCGGCCTTGACATTTTCTTGCCTTGGCGAATGAAACCCAAACCTTGTGGTGTAAAAAGCCCAGTCATGTCACCAGCAACATCTAAACCTCGACGGTCCAGGAGACAATAAAGTTGTACTACTACCAAAGTAGGAAGGATTAATAGTAGACATACTTTCCAGCAAAAATGCCTCAGCTAGGAGTGCTCTTTGGATTGTTTCAAGTTTAGCTCTCATGTCAAAGATTGAGGTGCACCGTGCACGTAGCTTACCTTAGTTTGTCCAAATGCAATACACTAGTTATATATGACAAGGGTTTAGGTTTTCTTTATTGTCGATGTCCACACCATCCAATGAATGAAGATTGAGGTTTGCGGGTGCAATGCAGAGCCTGTACAAGTAATCTCTCCATTTCCCAGGGCAACGTTAGACTTTGATTGGTAATACTTAGATAGATTCAGTTTTGAGCCTCATTTGTAAACTTTGTAATCAAAATTAAATTTTATAAAATTTTACTTAACTCAGCTGATGTCGTTTATTTCATACGATTTAATCTGTACCACAAAATCTCTAAACGTGACTAAAAATCGAATCTACATAAGTATTTTCCGACTTTGATAAACTCTTGTATCTTCTCTCTTGATATGAAAAATTCATATCATAAGCCCATTACACTAATATAACAGACCTCTAGTTCCAAGCCTCAAGGCTCTAGTGTTTTATGCTCATATCAAAGCAGTTCTTTAATCAGCCCATTGAACTTCAATCAATCGTAATCCACAAACAAAGCCCAACAAGAAGCACGTGCCGTCTGATAACGAGACGAATCCGGACACGCTTGAGAATTCAAAAGTTTTCCTGGTCCTAGTTGGGTTTAAACTTGAAAATAGATTGAGGTCGGGGATTTGGGGCAAACGGGCAAGACTTGATTATCTGCCCGATGGTCATTTGGGCAATTCACTATTTCAACTGCAAATCTGCAAGCAGCCCCATTTCGCTTCCTCTTCCCCTCCCGCTTCTTCCCACCCATTCGAAATTTTCTTTATCATCTTTCTCTCTCACACAGTCACACACTCTCTTCCACACTCGGTCTATCAACTACTACTAAATACAGTCCAAAAGAAGAGTTCACTGACAAAAGTATTTGGGGAGACAGATTATAGAGAGAAAATCCCAGGTCGGTTTGGCTTTAATCAAGTGAAAATCCCAGATTAGGGTTTTTTTTTTTTTAAGGTAATTTCTGTCTGTCTATCTATTTTGATTTGGGGTTTCTTATTTTTTGTTGTTTATTATCTAATCTTAGTTGCTTATTTGTCTAGGGTTTTACAGTACTGTTGCTTATGTTCCCGGTAACTTTTCCGGTGGAAGAAGGGGGGTCCTTAGCTTGTCAGTTTGTTTTGCGTTCTTTAATGGAGAGATCTATGTTATTTCTAATTAGTGATCCTAAATATTTAATTGTAGCTTAGGTTTTAGGATTTAAGCTCCTGATTCTGATTCATATTCACACACAGACTATTTTTTTTTTTGGGGGGGGGGGCGTTCTTAATGCTGTCTCTTATACACATCTAGATGTGTATAAGAGACAGCTTTTGTACAACACCTTTGGTTATATAGTTAGTGTTGACAGGTCAAATGACCTTCTATTATGTGCTTAATTGGACGTTGTAAAATTTGAATTTTTTGGGGATGTTATTCTAGTATTGCCCCTCAAACTTTTGTCACTTGTTTTGCCTGTTGTGTACCCTGCTATTTAGTAATCTCTTCATTGTTTTTATATCTTGTAGGAGAAAATGGCAGTGGAAATCACTCATTTCCTTTTGGCTGCTCAATCACTGGATGCAAAAGTCCGAACTGATGCAGAAAGTAACCTTACTCAATTTCGGGAACAAAACTTGCCAAGTTTCCTTTTATCATTGTCTATTGAACTCTCCAATGATGGTAAACCAACTGAATCACGGAGACTTGCTGGTATTGTGCTTAAGAACTCGTTGGATGCAAAAGAAGCCTCTAGGAAGGAACATCTTGTGCAGCAGTGGGTGACAATTGATGCTTCTTTCAAATCCCAAATCAAAAACCTGCTCTTGAACACGCTTGGATCTTCTGCATGGGATGCAGAAATGGGCTCCATGTCACACTGCTGCCCAAGTGATTGCTAAGATTGCCTCTATAGAGGTTCCTCGTAAGGAATGGTCGGAACTTATTGCTTCGTTGCTAGTCAACATGACCCAACCAGATAGGCCTGCCTCCCTCAAACAGGCAACCCTGGAGACTCTGGGTTATGTGTGTGAGGAGATATCTCACCATGATCTGGTGCAAGATGAAGTAAACTCTGTCCTCACTGCTGTAGTCCAAGGCATGAATGCGACTGAGCAAAATCCTGCAGTAAGACTTGCTGCTGTTAACGCTTTATACAATGCCCTTGATTTTGCACAATCTAATTTTGAGAATGAGATGGAGCGGAACTATATCATGAAGGTGATTTGTGAGGCAGCGGTTGCAAAAGAGGTTGAGATAAGACAGGCTGCTTTTGAATGTCTTGTATCCATTGCATCAACATACTATGAGGTGCTTGAGCCATACATGCAAACCATCTTTGAGCTTACGTCAAATGCAGTCAAAGGAGGTGATAGGAGGCTGTTGCCCTTCAAGCAATTGAGTTCTGGAGTTCTATCTGTGATGAAGAGTTAGAGCTTCAAGAGTTTGAGGCCCCTCAGAGCGGGGACTCTAGTGCTCCACACTCACACTTCATTGAGAAGGCTCTATCAACTCTAGTTCCAATGTTGCTAGAAACATTACTGAAGCAGGACGAGGATCAGGACCAGGAGGATGGGGTTTGGAATCTTTCCATGGCTGGTGGGACATGTCTTGGTCTTGTTGCCAGGATGGTAGGGGATGCTGTTGTACCGCTAGTGATGCCTTTTGTTGAAGCTAACATCCTGAAATCAGAATGGCGATCCCGTGAGGCAGCTACATATGCATTTGGCTCAATTCTTGAAGGCCCCAGCATTGAGAAACTCTCTCCTATGGTGAATGCTGGCTTAGATTTTCTGCTTAATGCCATGAATGATGTAAATAGCCATGTAAAAGATACAACTGCGTGGACTCTTAGCCGTATCTTTGAGTTGCTGCTGTCTGTTACACACCAGCAATGGGGTTCACTGTAATTTCTCCTTCCAACCTCCAGCGTATTGTGGGGGTTTTGTTGGGAAGTATAAAGGATGCTCCACATGTGGCTGAGAAGGTTTGTGCGGCCATTTATTATCTTGCCCAGGGCTATGAAGATGCTGGCCCAAACTTCTCTGTGCTCACACCTTATCTTCCAGATATTATTGGTTGTCTTATTGCAACTGCTGATCGAACAGATGGCAGTGACTCCAAGCTCAGGTCCTCTGCTTATGAAACGTTGAATGAGGTTGTCAGGTGCTCTAACCTTCCTGATACATCTAGTATCATAACACAACTTCTCCCTGTTATCATGACTAAGTTGGGGCAGACAGTAGAGCTTCAGATTATATCATCAGATGACAGGGAAAGACAAGGAGATCTTCAAGCTTCTCTGTGTGGTGTAATTCAAGTTATCATTCAGAAATTAAGCAGTGATGATGGAACCAAACCAATCATACTCCAAGCGGCTGACCTTTCAGATCATGATGTTATTTCTTAAGGTTTTTGCTTGCCGTAGCTCTACGGTGCATGAAGAAACTATGCTTGCTATAGGTGCACTTGCTTATGCAACGGGGCCTCAGTTTGAGAAGTATATGCCAGAGTTTTTTAAATATTTGGAGATGGGTCTACAGAATTTTGAGGAATACCAAGTCTGTGCCATCTCAGTTGGTGTTGTTGGTGACGTTTGTCGAGCCTTGGATGATAAGGTCTTGCCATACTGTGATGTGATCATGGCTCATCTTCTCAAGGATCTTTCCAGCAGTGAATTACATCGGTCTGTGAAGCCCCCAATATTTTCGTGCTTTGGAGACATTGCTCTTGCAATAGGAGAACACTTTGAGAAGTACATAAATTATGCTTTGCCAATGATGCAAAGTGCAGCTGAAGTGTGTGCTCAGATTGATAATAGTGATGAGGAGATGATGGACTATGGCAACCAGCTCAGGCGAAGCATTTTTGAAGCTTATTCTGGAATTCTGCAGGGATTTAAGAACTCCAAGGCTGATTTGTTGTTACCCCATGCTCCTCATCTGCTGCAGTTCCTAGAAATGGTTGCCAAAGACCAACACAGGTATGACATTTACAATTATTGGTCAGCAGAGTAAATTATATTTGGACAACTAGATTAAGCCTAGTGATGGATAACCAAAGGTGTTGTACAAAAGAGTGTACCGACATGTTTGTCAGGTCTTCATGGGCATGTCTGCTTGAGTGAGGTGTACTACTTTGTGCAAGGGTGTCTTCTATTTATGTGCAAGGTTGTGCAGGCATGTCGTTCATGGTATATGCCAGTAATGAATTAGTAGAAAGGAGATGGTGAGAGGTGTTGTAGCTGATGACTTTTTTCCTATTCTCCTTTTTTATAATGATTAAAGTAGTGTTTTGTGGTTGTTTCTGTACATTTTTTTTTTTCAAATTAATAGATTTTTGGCTGCCTTGTAACTAACTATTAAGAAGTTTTCTATTATGTGTTTTTCAAGTAAATTATCAAAGGGGTCTGTTATAGATACCTTGTGAGAGGATTCAATCATAGTTTGGTCAAATCTCTCGTGGTATGAGTGTGTTCAACCTTATCTTTTCTAGCCTTTTTATCAGATTGTTCTAATGATTTCTTTACCACTGCTTTGCAGGGATGAAGGTGTAACAAAAGCAGCTGTAGCAGTTTTGGGAGATATAGCTGATGCACTTGGTTCAAACATCAAGACTTTGTATAAGGATCGGGAGTTCTGTATGGTGTTGTTACATGAATGTCTTCAGTCAGATGATGAACAGCTAAAAGAAACTGCTGTCTGGACCCAAGGGATGATTGGACGTGTCTGTGGGTAAATTTCCAAGTTGTTGGCTGCTGTTCTTTATTCGCAGAGTTCAAGATTGAAGTTTATCCTGCCATCCCACAAAGAGGGAAAGGAGTCACTTTATTTTGCTTTCGGGGGCGTCCCGGAGGGGACGGAGTCCAGTGTCATTGTATTGCAGATGTAGTTTAGTGAAATGCCATGACATTCTTTTCGTTGATCTGCTATCTGTTGGCAAAGGTATCTTGTAGCTGTCGAACTAATATGAAGGTCACTAGTTGTGTCCTGCTATTCTAATGAAACTTTATTTGGTCTTGAGCACCACAATGCACTGGTTTGTTTTTATCAATTTTGTCATCTTGGGCGCTATATGGAGTAACCATCTTACCTGAAACTCAATATTCTTTTACTTATGAGGGATTTAATTTCCAATTTTATGACTTTTGTAAAAGATTCCAGTGATAATTCTTCTCCTCCACTCGTAGATTTTCTATACAACGTCCAAAGAACCTTCATTCCCTTAGCCCCCCCTTTTTGTTTTTTTCAATTTCCTTTGTAAACCAAACAATATGGATTGAGTGATTGACCATGTCTTCTAAACCACTCGCATAACAATGATATTTTCTTTTGTTTATATGCCGTTTGGTTGTCCAGTTGTTGTCTCCTTTATTTTGTCTCCGGTAGCTGTCTCCTTGTTTTTGTCTAATAGACTTGCATTGGGAGGTTGGTTGGTTAATTCTTAAAAAGGGTGGTGGGTGAATGCTTGGCTTAATGGCTTTCGTGGGATATTTGGTAATTGAATGGCATTTTTACTTTTATATTTTCTTAGGCTGATGGAATCTTTACTTATTCTTGAAGAATTTTGCCCCACCATCTTTTCCTATAGCACCAGAACAAATTAATGTTGTTTCCTTTCAATAAAGCTGAAATGAATGAATGTTCCAAAGTCCATTAATCTACTACGTTGCCGAGTCCATTGTGGCGCCATGCGGCAGGCAAGTAAATTGAAGTTAACAAAAAAAGGAACATAAGAACGACAAACGTTAGATAACTGATAATCTTCTTTCATTGTCTGCACTCTGTACTAACTTCACTTAGCGTGGTATGCTTAAAATTTTGTAAAGGTTGTCCCATAATTAATCGCACATAAAACCAAAATTAAGTCCTCACAGTCCTCGTGCCTTCTTCAAGAAACAAAGACAAAAGGTCTCAAATCATCGGTTGGAGAAGAAATTTCTTTTTAGGTATACGTACACATACAATAATCCTAGCACATTTTTTTAACAGTATGCTCAAATCGTTAGTTAGGTGGAGATTAGTTTCGTAATTAATCTAAACACATGAACATTTTTAACAAAACAATTGGACGATTGAAATCATAGTCAGCATTGTGCATACCTTTATTAGTTTTGTATGTACACAAAGAGTCAATTTCCAATCAATTTAATGATCGGGCTTAATCCATATCACGAGATATTCTATACCCTAACAAGGGAGCAAGGGAGGAGAGAGAGACAGAAACCATAGGCACACTGTAGATGAGTATGATTCCATAATCTTCTGCCTAACAAAGTGATCCTAAGGTTTTTGTCCTACCATAAATGACGATCCAAAGAAACACGAAGATGCACTTCCTCTTCTGAATTGATCAGGTCAAAGATTCTAGTAGACAATAACTATTTGAGATTTAAGATATACGCATAATTTGTTTGATTCAGATACTAACCCCTTTTGGGAGGAAAAAAAGAAAAAAGACTTATTAAATCCAACTCTAATCTACAGCCCAATCTATGTGCTTCTTTTTTCCTTTTCCTTCAAGCTGAAAATGTGTGTACAAACTTACTTCGTTGCCTTAATAATTTTATTTATTTATTTTTTGTGTGTGTATTTTTGGTTCAAAAGAAGATGCTTGTTACTTGCTGGAGTTTGACTGGTTTTCAAGTAAAGTTATCAGTTATTCAGAATTTCTAAAATATGATGGATCTGATTCATATAAAATTTTTTCTAGATTCTCCATACTACAAAATTAATTTACAAGAATGCATCATCATTTTATTGGTTTTGCAAAACTTACACAATTATAAAACCAATTAATCTGAAGTATATGAATATATCCTTTGTACAATTGAATAATTTCCATGTATATACGCTACACAACTAACTAACCCGTTAATGGAAACAAATCATTTGTACGTATAGTATATGTTTTACCCTTCCCTAATTCATATGATAAAATTTCTCACAGCTACACTCTATTTTTTTTTAGGGCTAATATTCTTCAACTCCTCCAGCAAGAAACTCTTACCATTGGTATTCCTCTCCAATCCATAACCATTTCGTTGTAGCTATCACCTTCAATTCTTACCCCATATAGACTCTCGCCTTCTCTCACCATTTCCTTGGCCTCAAGTAAACTTTCTAGGCTCAGTTTCAAACCCTTCAAACCAAATCCCAATTCATTTATGTGACCATATTTCTTCCTTTCCTCCCATTTTTCAGCCCATGCATGAGAAGAAACAAATGGCGCCACGAATAGGGTTTCCATTGCAGTTCTTGCTTCTCCGAGATGACTTGGGAAATTAAGTTGTATCGACTCTAACAATGTTTGGTAGTGTGCCATATTTCCATCCAAGTATGTACCATAATTGGAGGCGTTTTTGACTTTTTCCCAAGCATCACCATCACCAATTACTATAATGCCCCTGTTCTCAGTAGCACAATATTTTTGACCTGTTTGTAAGAATTTCTGGGACAATTCTAAGAAGTCGAAAACATACTTTCTGCTTCTCAACCTTCCCATGTGAGGAATTCCAATCATACAGTTAAATACAAAAAATTCTCTCCTTCCATATGATAATCCCTTTTGATTAATTATATTCTTCATCTCATCCACCAGATCAACCAATTCCATCACATCCACCTTCAGTTTTAAGCCATATGTCCTCGCATAATCGCATAGCCTTTTCTTTGTGTCCTCAAACTTCCACATCAAGGTACTTGCATCAGAATCCTCGTACTCGCCGAACTTTACCGATGTCAGCCTCACTTCTCTTCGTTGATGTCCGATGGCCTCTATCAACGAGGCCCATTGAATACCTTCACCGACATCAAAATCGAATATGCGGATGATCATATCTGCATCATTAGGCAAGGTTTCTAGAATCGCCAAGTTGGCTGCGAAATGAGCGAACTTTCCATGTGGGAATATTTGGTAGAATGCCCTGAATGCTTGGTATAGACTAGAAGTTTTTCACGGACTCTTGTTTAAGGTAGTCCGATAAATGCCTCTCCAGGGAATTATGGAACATGTAATACATTAAACGCTCCAAAGTATCCCCAACCGGGCTGACTTTCTGGCTGATGCGTTTCACGATCACCTCTGTCAGATCTTCTTGTCCCGTTTCCACGGCTTCAGCATAAGCCATGAGTAAATGGAAGACAGTGAGTTCGTTATCGAACTCCATCCCTTCTGCCGGCAAGATCAGTGATGCTGATGATGATGGTGGAATGGACGGCATGGATGTCACGTCCAAGGATGCATCGCTTGTGGAGATAAAAGACGACGTCGTCTGGTTTAGGCTACTGCTATGGAAGGATGATTGCGGCTGGAAATTATAGAAACCTCCTTTAGTAGTAATACTCTCCTCCGGAGAAATGGAGAAATCAGTAATTTCACCATTCGATGAGATGGGATCCTTAAAATATACTAGGACATCTTCTGTTGTGATATCCATGTTGTCATGTCAAGATGAACAGGGAAATTCACGAACCTTTCTTGGAGCACAGTCGTCTCAAGATAGGTCTCATCCATTGCAGAAAGTGGACCCATATAAAATTCATCCTCTCTAACATTATCAAGAATTGAATCCATCATGTTGTTATTGCTGTGAAAATACGGCCAAGAAGGTTGGAAGACGTGAGATTCTGTCATGTTTAGGAGATGATCAATTAAGCTTGGAAATTAAGTTTTTCTTTTTAAGAAGAGGATGAGGGGGTGAGTGGTATTTATATATCACTTGATGAGGAATAATTAATGTGGAGATGATCTAATATGGGACAAATTAATTAAACTGATTACAGCACAATTTCTAATTAAACCATCTTCTTCTTCCTCCTCCTTGGCCATTTCTCAAGGAAGATAGCCAAACAGTGTCGATCTTGTACTCTTAGCGTGTACTATATTTTATTCATCAAGGAAGATTTGAGATAAGTTTTGAAGATTTCTTTTGTTGCTTTTCGTTTACATTCTTTAATAGATGAAGGGAATTTAAGATGGATGTTGGAGATTTTACTGGCTTCTTGGATAAGGCATGCAGGACAAAAGTTTTAATTAGATTAATGTGATCACTTTAATTTGATAGTACTAATTTTTTTCACGATCTATCAGAATTGAACACGGACAGGGTGGCATATCTTATTTTTGTTATGTAGCTATTGATAAAACCTTTCCAGTTTCTTCAAGGTACGTGTCGGAATTGTCCAAAAAAATTTACCCTTCTAAGGATACAAGTTTATAATTTTTTGTTTTTAAGGTACAAGTTTATAAAATTGCTATATAGAAGAACCACAAAGTCACCGTTTAATATGCCATTCTGTGCTAATTTAATTTTAGGAATCCCTCCACAGACCTTAACTTCATTTTTAAGAGCAAACTTATACTTTTCTCCAATAATTACCACTATTATGAGGATAAAATTCGATGGTTTACCTAAGATTATCTATTAGATGAGTTCTAAAACCAACTTATTTTTAAAACTTGTACACGAAACTACAAATTTACGGCTGTTAAAAGTTGCTGGAAAGACTTTTTCCCCCATAGGAAGAATATTCTATCCTGCGTCTGCCATGAAATGGCTAGCAGTTCAGATTTATTTCTCTACACCTTCTCTCATTATTTGTTTGTTTTACTTATCGTCTTGGCTCAATCTACAAGAATGTTCATCTTCGGCATATGTACAAAATCTTTAATTAATTGGTCAACACTAGTTATGTTGATTTTCGACAAAATAATCCAAGTACTAGAACCTTAATTAATGTATGTGAAGTGCCAAAAAAAAGTATGTGAAGCCACAAAACCCATATCTCATTTATTTCTCCATTGAAATCGTATTGCATTGTTGCTAAAGTTCTTGTAAATTGCTAAAAAGATAAAACTCTTGTAAATAAATTAGGATGCATACGGTTAACTTTTTTATTCGATATGAAGTCTATAAAATGCCACATGAGCTTCGTAAATTAGTTTTCTCAAACTTTTCTTCTAAAACATTTTTTTTTTTGTCTTTTTCTGTCTGTGAAAACTGTTTGTTCCGTAGATCATTTCAGTTTGTGAGTGGTGGAGGTACACAAACACAATCATAGAGTTTTAGGTTCTACACATTCTTGTATCGTGGGTTTTGGCGAAGAGTTATATTTTGAGAGAAAATTTAATATTCTAAATAAATTTCATATTAATCAAGAACATTCAGCCTGATTTTTATATTATTTAACTTATCTTCTTAGGAGTTAGATCGAGGGTTTTTACTAGTTAGGTCTTAATGCTTGTCGTTTGCTGATAGTTAAAGGGCGATCAATATTCGCTAAACCAATAATTACTAGTCTTCTACCGACAGGCCGAAACGGGAACTAAACACATCGTTTCCTTTTGTTGGCAAAAATCAACTTCTTGTTTAGAAAAGGATGAGAATTTGAAACTTTCCACTCCATTTTTTTTTTTTTTTTTTAACGTTAAATGCAAATAAATCCATTACTTTTGTTGGTTTATTGTTTGATACACTTTTGAGGAATCGTCTTATCACTCAAGGGAATGGACATCAGAACACAATGTGAATGCTCTATACTAATTATACTATTGGACTAATTCTATTTTGTAGCCCTTAATTTATATCTAATTTTAAATTTGTATCTCGAATTTTAGTTTTGAATACTTTGCACCCTTAATTCTTAAATTTGTCTCACTTTAGTCCATTTTTTAACATTATCAAAATTGTTTTACGGAAGCTTTGTTTTTGCATCCAAAAAAATTGTTGTTCATCCTACTAAATTTGTAAAGATTTTGTTAATTTTTGAGATAGTATTAAAAAAATACTGAAGTGGGATGAATTGAAAGTTCGGGTGCAAAATATGCAAAACTATAGTATAGGGTATAAAGTGGGATATAAATTGATGGGGGCAAAATGAAATTAGTCCTCTACTAATTAATCAAGTAATAATCAACAATCATGAGAAAACATGTCTTAGTTATTCACAGTGTAATGCGGAATTGATATGATAATACTCACCGTTAAGACTATTAAAAAAATTATTATTTAATTATTGAAAGACACACTCTGCTATCTAGAGGTGCTGATTGGACAGTTAATAATAGAGTATTATTTAGTGAATAATATTTATTTTTTGACTTCAGTGATTTTTGAAAATAATATTAACTTTTGTAAAAATAGAATAATTATTTGGATACGAAATAATATTTTGAAATAACCATTTGGATTGGAAATAAAGAATATCTATTATTTCCAGGACCCTTTAAAAATAAAATAATTGCACAACTAATTAAATAATTGGGTCTGAATTTATGAATAATTTCGATTATCTAGATCTGATTTGGACCCGTTTAGCTATTATAATAAATTGGTTGGATCTAGATCTTGGTGTTACTATCCGATTAAGATCCAGATCCGATTAAAATATTTAATATATAATAAAATTATTACATATTAGTATTATTTTATATGTGTATATATATATATACTGTGTAAATTGCCCATATTATTTGTATTTAATGTCTCTTATCAGAATACATGCATAAATATTAATTATGAACTAAATACTTTTTTATAATTAGAAAAAGAGAAAATTCGATAAATTATAATATTTCTATATATAATTGTAAAATTTATAAAAAGAATATTAAAATTCGAATCCGACAAGACCCGACGGATCAGGGTATGGGTCTCTACTTTTGTAGACTCGTCAGAGATCTGAATCTGAATTCGAATCCGATTATATTAATCAGATCCGGGTCGAATATGTTAGATCTGATCCGGATCCAACCCGTTTACAGGCTTACAATGTAAATAGAAAAGTGATAATTGTAAATATTCTTCACTTAATCTCACTACGCTGCATTTAACGAAAACACATTGCTTAAAATTATTTACATAATTATTAATTGAATATTTTTTTAAAATATAAATAATGAATATGATATGAATGGTGCAAATAATGGATTGTGTGAATAATGAATAAGAGAAAACATGAATAGTGAGAAATATTGTTTGGAGAAAATACTTTGCTGACCAAACATCAGAAATTATTATTGACAAAATATTATTTGACAAATAATACCCATTATTTGCTATCCAAACAGGGCCAAACAATTTTTTGGAACATAAGGGTCCAAAATTTCGTTTAATTGCGGCAATTGCAGCGGACACATTAGTTGGTACTCGGAGATCTTGGGATTTAGTAGGGAAGAATAGGTTCGTGGACTCTTCTTTTTACCACGTGTTGGTCTTCGGGGAGACTGAGTTGTCCCTCGTTCGAATTGTTTCCATTGGAATGGGCCAAATGGCTACCTTAATTCCGGCAGCTTCGGCTTCATCGAACTTAATTATGAAAGCCAAGGCAAGAAAAAATCAATTAATTAACGTCAACAAATAGCCATCTTGGAAACTCCTTGTACATAAGCAGGGATGGATAACAACTGCAAAGTGTCTAAAACTGTTTCCAGAATTTCAACATATACACTAATTGGCAACTGAAAAGTTTGAAACTTTCCTGAAAACTCTAAAAATTAAGGTTTTGTTGGTTGCTCAAATACTACTTTTTAAGTCATCTGCATATGTAAAATAATTTCACTGTCTTTGTAAAAAGAAATCACAGGCATGTGAAATCGCCGAACTCGGCCCTAAATATCGATCAGCAAGCAAAAGCAGCTTTTTATTTGTGTTTGAAAAAGCCAAGCTTTTGTGGAATATGTTCACAAATGTTCATCCAAGTTTTGTTCTTCATTCGTAGAAAAATGGTGAATTTATATGTGGATATGTATCCTTACATATGAACAAAACTTGGGAGTTTTCAGTTTTCAAACCCCAAAAACATCTGACATGTAAGACGCATCCCGTTGCTTCTCAGTTTTGATTTATTGGTCAAATTAATGAACTGCATTAATTATTTGTGGAGAAAGAAGATCCTTGTTTATGGACTTAATTAATTTCAGGTTACAACTGACCAATCATCCACAACAGCAGTCAATCATGATCTAGTAACTACCTACTATTAACCAAAAAAAATATGGATAACATAAAAAAAAAAAATTGGTAATAAGTGAAATTAAGATCGATACTTACACCCCCAAAAAAAAAAAGAGAAATTAAGATATATCACCACCAATGATTTATATATATCTTTTTTTTTTTTTTAAGAAAAAGAAAGATCCATAAATAGTCAGAAAGAAAACAGTGTTACAATTTGCCAACTCGATCCAGTATTCCAGTCAGAAATATTCATTCTTTTTCTTTTATTAGATGAAGCAAGAAAAAATTTTCAAGTTGGTTAAGTATTTTATCTCCCCTAAAAAAAACTCGTATTTTATCTCCAACAATATAATAATTAATGACGTGACTTTAATAAAAATCGTTGCAACTTAATTGCACTGATGATGTTTTATCGGGCATTAATTAATTCACAGCACGGGCTATATATGTTAATCTTGTCTTAATTGTTCCCCGAAGGGACTAATTCACAGATATTCGTTGCCCCAGCAGATTCTTGTCTTGAACTTGGTTGAATTCATACACGAAACCTATGCAAGACCATACGATGTTTTCCAGTATTAATTTACGTACAGATATCTACTTACAAAAAGAAACTACAGATCTCAAACTCTTATGAACCATGATATTCTATCAAGTCGTAAACAACGACCGAAAAAAGATTTTTAACTGTTGATAATCACTTGATTTGTCGCCAAGTGTGAAGTTTCTGAAAAGAAAACGTTAAAATACCACATATATATCTGATATCTTCTCGTGTTCTTTTGGTGAGAGGATTTATATATATTGAGTTGCCAGTTCCCGTCAACCCTATACAACTGCATTTGGATTTTTCTTTTATTTTCCATTAATTTTGGTTAAATTAAATGACTTCAATCGCATCATCGTCCATCTTATATGTCGTAACCTTCGCAAATGGCCAGAATTTAATTATCCATTCATTAATTTTAGATAACTATGAATCAATTTAATTAACCAATACGTTAATTATTTTTTTTCTATTATTCTCTCTCACTTGGTGGCTAAGTTTGCTGGCTTATAATGCTTCTATTGGTATTCAAGAATGTTGCACAAAAACGGCAACCTTCTATATAATGGTCCAACCAAACTGCTAAAGAAATAGAACAGGAGTAAAAAGTTTGAGAAAGATGATAGTACAATAATCACTTATTTCGTTGCTTGGTGGAAGTTCCGTCAATTGATCGGATATGTAAGATTCGGCTTTGTCGAGAATTACGATAAGACAATTAATTACCTACATTTTTAATCATATTTAAAAGAAATTTTAACGATTCATTTGATAATGAGTTAGAGTGTGGAATTAAAAATGTGATAACACTTCTTCTTTCGAAAAAAACAAAGTAACACTAATAATAGTATTTTTTTTTTATTTTTAGTTGTGAGGTTAATGGATGGGAAAAGACTATTACATTAATTAAAGTAGGTGAAATAATTGATTGAAAGACATAACATCAAATTAATTTTGAAGAGTTTTGATCCAGGTTTATTTTGGATTTCAAATCATCAGTAAAAATTTCTGAAGCATTTAAAAGTTTTTTTATTCTAATTATCTTTTCATTTTGGGGGTTCTTTCGGCTGTTTTCTTTCCAGATTTTCTACTTTGATTATCATTCACATGCATAGCGCCTGATTGTTAAGTGGGTCTTATTGGTTTTTTGTGAATTTCTGGACTGGCCCATCTACTTGGTTCCAAAAGGCCCATAACAATTAACTGATTCCGTCCAAATGATCCAATAAAAAGAGACATAAAGTTGTAGAAGGCAGATAAGCCGGGTGTGGTGGTGGGCCCCAAACACCTGTACAATTTGTAGAATAAAAATTGATTATCTTCTTGTATACGGATCAACCAGTCACAATCCTCTAGTCAGAATTAAGAAATTAGGTTCAATTGAAAATACCAGTGCCAGAAGCTCAAGTCAAGACAAAAGATTAGCACTCATTTATCCTTTAATTTAAGCTAGCTAATAAAGACAAAACAGTGTTCTTTTGAATCACTAGCATATTTTTTCGATTGAATAATTAATTGACTAATCAAGTAAAGTCGCAATTAGTCAAACGTAGCTTAAAATTATCTAATCAAAATTTAAAATGCATTTTTAGGTCATTCGTTATGTCATTATTCGCTTTAATGAAAAATTTTATGGTATGCAATTGGCTAACTTTTTTTTTCTTTTTTTTTTTTTTAAATGCTAAACTAGCACGCATAATCTATTTGTAATTTTAGAACTTTCAAGAAAAGAAAAAATTATTCATTTTACTCTTTGCTACTTTTTACCCCAAAATAGAATCTTCCAAGGAAATTGTACTAAATAAAATAGAGATACAATAAAAGTAAATAGAGATACAACATAATTTCAATAAATAAATAAACCGCTACTCATATTATATGGATTTACTAACTTTAATCAATGCCAGTTTTGACTTACCGAAGCCAAAATGCTTATGGATGAAGGTTTGTCGGACCCAAAAATTAGGAATGGAAATGAGTCACTGAAAATTGAAAACAATAATAAACTAAAGAAAAGGGGCTTTTCAAAACGTGAGTTGTTATTATTTGTTAGTTTGCTAAGAGACAAAGTGATGGGTAATGACAAAAAGTACATGTAAGACTAAAACCTTGAGAAAACCAATTTTTGGACTCAATTAGCAATTAGTAGTTGTTAATTAAGAGAGCACGCATGCAAGCACAAGACAACAGTCAATCCTCACTCGACAACTTAAGTTAAATTAACAACAAAAACTGGCTTTACTAAGCTACTTTATCACTGAGTATATAGGCAAATACTACAATAAACCCGATTTTGGATCTTACTCGTAGATTTTGCGGTCAAAATTAAATATTATAAAATTTTACTTAGATAAGTTGATGTCATAGAATTCATAACATTTAATCTATACCACAGAATTTATAAGTGGAATCGTAAATCAGGCCTAATGAAGTATTTCCCGAGTATGTATAGATGATAAGGAAGAACATTCAATAAGACGGCAAAAATAAATAGAGTACAAGTAAGTAGAGTAATTTATAAGGCGGAAAATTTTACCTTTTTTTTTACCGAAATATTTTCTTGTATTTTAAATATCTTAATTAATTGTACAGTATAACATTATGTGTTTTAAAAATTTATATTATACAAACTTTCAAAACTAAAGGAATATCTCCCTAAAAGTGATTGTAAAATTCCCCATATTAGTCATCTATAAACTCCAACAGAATAAGTATTAAGGGAAAAAGCTTAATTTAGTTTCTTATTTTTAAAACTACGACTAATTTGTTATTCATTTATTAAAAAAATCAATTTGATTCCTAAATCTTAAAAAAAATTAACTAATTTAATATTTGTAACAGAAATTATAAATAAACTATGAGAACGGTGGACAACACGTCTACAACATGACTTGACCGAATAATTTATCAATAATTTTCATTATAAGCCTTACATTGATTAATCTTTTTAAAGACAAATGATCAAATTAATCGTTATAATATATAAAAAAATAAATTATTCGATACTCAAAAAATAAGAAATTAAATTAATTTTTTTCCCTATCTGCTTGTAACTAGACATATGTATATTATTTTTCCTATATTTTTCATGCGAGACGTTCTTGGGAATACGAGGAAATCGAAGTATTAAAATATTAGTGCTATACTGTACGTACGAGTCTGCTGCGACTAAATATCTCAAGAAAATATTAACATAAAATTCGATTTTAGTTTCATCGGTAAATTTTGCGATCAAAATTGAATCTTATAAAATTTTATTCACATCAACTGATGTCACAAACAAAATTAAATCTTATAAAATCTTACTCACATCAACTGATGTCACAAATTTTAAAATATTTAATTTACACTACAGAATTTATATAAGTGGAATTATAAACAGCATCCACCTAAATCTTTCCCAATATCTAAAACACTAGTCGTAATTAATTTAGAAATGTGTCATTTTAAGTCCGAATTAACATCGATCTTTATCAATTAAAACAGACAACAAAGACATATCAGTATCAGTTCCTTTCCTTTTCTTTCCACCTAGGGAGGAGAAAATATCTATCCCCGAATAAAATAAAATAAAAATTTGTTACAAACTCCATAATACATGGAATATCTATTTTAAATTATTGAATGATTAAAAATAATAAACTCTCCCACTTTTTAATTATTTCAGTAATTGTAATACTCATACCGCATTCACGTGCTAGAATAATTTTGTAAAAATGATCATTACAAGAGTTAGGCTGTTAATTAAAGGATGCTCTTCTCCGAACAATTAATACGGATTCCACTTTGATAGTTGTTATTGCATCACCCCCTTTCTACCTTTCGTTCATATAATTGAAGCGTTGTACACAAAAGGAAAAGGTATCAAGAGTGCGTGGCCTGGCCGGATTTATCCCCAGTATAAATTCCAATCGCAGCGGTGACGATTTGCTCAATTGAATCTTGTGATCAAGCAGCACAAACACTGGCTACTAAATTCCATTTGCTGTGGTTTAAAAACAGTAGTAAAAGAAAAACTGGCTTACTTATTAATTATTATATGAAGCCAAACTTAGCACGTTGGCATAATTGTCCCTCCATGTGCCTGAAATTTAATTTAATTGTATGTAAAGGTGATATTAATTAAGTGGAACATGATAATTTCTACGTTGTAAAAACGACTAAACAACCGTCAATCCACTTAACTCATCCAGGAAATTCAAGACCACCCGACCAAACTTCCAGAATCCGGAACTAACAACCTTCTAAATCCACTAAAGGTTGATATAGCATCGGAAGTTTTATTAATTAGGCTTTTCAATTCTAAGGTTGCCGTATCTTTTTAACTTCTTTTTTTTTAATTATTTTTGGGGGATAAATTAAGGCTGCTAGATTCAGCTCATAGTTATCGAAAACGTGGTATTTGTGGTAGGAGTACCAAAACGTTATGTCAATTTTTTTTTTTGAAAAAAATATATGTATATGATGTACACGAATTGATACGCAGTAGAGAGGGTTATCAATGAATCGGATAACTATGATTCAGCTGAGGTAGAAAATTCAGTGAAGTCTCAAGTTCAGCCATTATCCAATTCAGCTAAGGTAGAAAATTCAGAAAAATGACGAAAGAATCATTGATCCATATCCTATCTTCATCCTATGACATTTGGGAGTTGGATACATTTTCAGTTCTACATTTATTCCAATTTACTTTATTGTTATCCAATCAGTATCAAAATACAGAGATATGATATCCAAAGCATATGTCATTTTGGGTTCCCTTAAATCCCAGCATTTTGGATAATATGAAGCACAGTTGACAGGAAAAACGATTTAAAATGGGCATTTCGATTGGGTGCCCGCTTGATTATTGGTAGATTGTTGATTAGGCTGAATAAAACAATACGTTTCAGATTTATAATACTACTATTTTGTATTAATTAGAATAATAAGAAGGGTCCAGTGTTAAAGATAATAAGATCTTCATCAAATATATAACTATATATATTTACAAGTTTAACAAAGCAGTACACGCAAACGGACGAAGTGTAAAAGATTTGCATATCTGGAAACGGACGGTTGCCTATAGTGTGTTTCTTTGCTTTAAGACTCTATGCACCGCTCATGATTTTATGATATCAACTTAGACTAGACAAATAACCAAGGTTACCACTGTCTTCATTCTTCTGGTCAGTTTTTGTACAGAATAGTTCAAACAGCCCAAATTACTGAAGCGACGGCGATTCATGATAATTATTCTTTTTCACAATAAATTACTTGGTCTGCTGCTCTTCCTAAAGACTAATATTAAAAGCCAATTATCATGAAAAAGTACCTCCAAGGTTTAATAAGCAATTTTTAATAAAATGGCTAAATTACCCTAAAAAATAGTCAGCCCAAAATTCTCCACTAAAATGTATGGCCCCACACTCGCAACGTAGCCAAGAAAACACACATCCACGTCCAATTAGTAATACATTTATGCACCGGGCTGATTTTTTAAGCGGATGAGAAATTCGGATTTAAAATTACATAAAATATTCGGAGAATTTTCAATTAGATAGGAGAACAAGCGAGAGTTCTGTGTCTAAAATTCATACAAAATAATAGAGGGACGATACCTGAGCACATGTAAATCACATATAAGTAACGAATACAGCAAGAAAAACAATAAGAAGGCATAAATCCAAGGCCGAAAGACTGAAAATTTATGTGCCCAATTTTATCAATGAGGAACCCAATTTGCGAAAATTAAAGTATCAAACCCAATATGTTTACGACATTTGGCAAGGGATCTGAAGAGGATTTCAATGGCAGCGTATTTCGGCGGTAGATAACTTAGGTTTCAAAAGTTTGCAGGTGTTCTGTGTGAAGGTCTAATGTATTGGTGTGTTATTATTCAATTGTGAAGTCGTGACTAGTTCGAACTTGTGGGAGGGAAAAAGCTCGCCGTTCCGGTTGAAAAGCAGTGTACCGTAGACTGCGAAGGGACTTGGTGAGATAGAGCATGGGTGGGGGCCCATTAACAACAAACGGGAAATCAAATGATTGCTTACATGGGTAATTTTGTCTTTTGAAAGAAAAGTTGCTGTGGCAATAAGGATCTTGCCGTGTGAAGTTGCGTAAACTTCTTTAACAGAAAAAAGCAAGAAATTCTAGAAGAACACGGAATTAAATTTAGATAAACTAAAATATTTATATCCCCCGATAATGACTACAAAAAAAATAAAACGTTTTTAGGTAAATTAAAGTTCATAGTAATATATCATGAATCTCTTAATATATAAAAACTATGGCAACAGTAGTGTGTTTATCATTTCTCCTAATGTATATTTTAATGGACAGCTGAAACAGAAAGCTTCCTTCTCTTCAAAGAAAAGAAGCCTACTGCGTTTGAAACCTTAGGTGGACTTTATGTTTACAAATGTAAATGGTAATTAGACCTTGTCCTTTTGTTTCAAGTTTCACCATGAAGAAGACACGTGGGCCCCTTGTGGACTGCTAATCACAAATAATGTGCATTCTAGTCAATTCTCACACGTCAAAGGGTGATTACTTCGAAAGAGATGAGTAATTATCAGGAACCAATTATGATTAAATTAAGCAATATTGAAAAGTACATTACATCAAATAAACTCCAAGAAAGCAGGGGTACCCATCATCTGTTTTAACTCCATTGGACCAAATGTTTTGTTTAATTCAGAATATGAGACCAATGGGGTATTTAGTGCTTCTTATTCTTAGGTATTGCAATATATTCAAAACTCTTAATTTGTTTTTTTATGTTCAAAACTCCGCCGGATAATTAGTATATATATGCCATATATGAAGGAAACCCACTCCCAAACTTGAGAGTTGAGAGTTCTCTACCCTTAAAAAGTAGTATAAAAAAGAAAAAAAAAATGATGGAGTCCGAACTTCTTCAACCCTCATGGCCGCTTTTCAACACTAGTAATGATCATAGCGCACTCTACAGTTTTCCCATGGATATTTGCACAGATGAACCACATGATTTTTCTTCCTCGTTCTCCACTGAAGAATCATCAGGAATTTCCTTTGATTCATACTTTGCAGCCATGACTTCTCCTGATAGCCTTATTGAATTTCCAACTTTTGGCGACGAAAACCAAGTCATGGAGACCATTGCAAATATTATGGACGGACTTGAGCCTATCTCATTTCAAGTTGTGGGGTGATCGACCAAGATTATATATGGATTGAAGAAAGCGAGGAAAATATTTCCTCACACTCGCAGCTGACTTCGGATGTAGATGAATGGAGTCCTTGCCCGCCAATGGAACAGAGCAAGCCCTCCACGTCAAAAGACATGGCCCTGATTTTCCCTGTGAACAATATGGAAACAGATAAACAATTATGCCTTCATCACCTGTTAAGGGCTTATTCAGAGGCCATGGAAAATGGTCATCAAGAGCTCACAGAGGTGATTGTGAAACGCATAAATGAAAAACTCGATCCCCTCGGGGAACCCCTGGAACGTGTTGCCTTTCATTTGTTCCAATCAGCAGAAAGTCAGGCCGACTACCTCAGGGAGCAGGCCAGTAAAAATTACGAGGCTGCTTTCAAGGCTTTCTACCAATGCTTCCCATACGGGAGATTCGCTCATTTCACAGCTAATTCAGCTATCCTCGAGGCTATGCCAAGTGATGTGGACACAATCTCCATATAGTAGACTTTGACATGGGCGATGGGGTCCAGTGGCCCCCACTCATGGAGGCAATGAGCAGGAAAGGGAAGGGATTGAGGTTAACATCAATTAAATCATCGGATGGTTCCCATTCCCAATGGAATTTTGAAGATACGAACAGGCGATTATACGATCATGCTCGATCTTTGGGTCTCAGTTTGAATGTTGAGGAGATGACGCTGGAAGACTTGGTGATTGAGATCAAAAGATTGAAGAAAAAAGAATGGTTGGCCTTCAACTTAATGGTTGCTCTCCCCCACATGGGAAGGCGGCCTGAAAGAAGTCATGTCCAGGAGTTTTTGAGAGCAGCGAAGGAATTATTAGCCTATTCTACTGACAAGAAAGGAATCATAACAATTGGTGATGGAGAAGGAGGGCCGGACTATTTTCAAGCTTGTCCGGAATATGCTTCTTTCTTCAACAGCTATTTCACACACTACCAAGCTTTGTTCGAATCAATGGATTGCAACTTCCCAGCGTTCATCTAGCAGAAGCAAGAATTGCAATGGAAACTGTTTTCTTGGCATCTTATGTTTCCTCCCATTATTCCTGTTTCCAGCAATGGAAAGAAATCAGGGATACTCAAGCATTGTCCGGGCTCGATGGCCTGAGGATGAGCAGAGGGAGCGTAATCGAAGCCAAAGAAATTGTGAATGAGCCACAGAGTACATACCAGGTGAAGATCCAAGCTCTAAATGGAGAATGAAATGGTGTTGGAGTGGAGAGGTATTCCACTAGTAAGAGTTTCTAGTTGGATATTAGGATGTTAAGATCAAAGTTTAATTTGCACATATACCTGTATCATAGTTACCAAATTTATGATAATCTTTTATACGTAGTACGGTATTAAAACTTATTGTGTTACTCTTTTTGAAAAAACTATACATGTAATTGGAGGATTAGTACCTCGTACTGTATATCGATATGCACAAATTAGTCCATAACACAAAGTGTTATCCTTAAGTGACTGTGACGTGTATAGATTATAATTCTCCAAGTAAATTAATAGCTCTTGTACAGTATAGAAGTACAAGATTATGTATGTAAATCTCATTACTAAATTAGTTGAACAATAAAACAATGCACATACGTCCTAAACATTCAAAAGATTTAGCAAACAACAAAACAGTGCACTCCGCAAACAAATCAATTTCAAAAGATTGAATTCCAATCCCGGCTGAAAGAGGGAAAAATAAAAAGCTCTGCAGTTTCCTATTCGACGTGGAGAAGCTTATCTCATATGGCGGTGACCTGGTCGAGTTCCTGAAACACCGCAGGGATATCAGTTCTCTCAAATGGTTTTTGCATCAGTACTATGCTCTCCACTCCCGTTGCACAGGAATATCTTCCGTACTAGGTCTCCCTCTCTCTGTCTAAAACCAGTCATATTTGGGAATTTTGGAAAAAAAAAAAAAACTAAAATAAGGGTTACAATTTATGCCAACTTGAATGAGTTGCCTTTTACCTATTCCACCTCGTCGTTGTGTGATGAATTGATTTATATTGTGTTTGGATTAATGGATTTAGTGAAAAATTTAAAATTTACTCATTTGTTGGGCAATTGGAAGACTAAAATGAATGAATTTCAAATTTATCAAAATTAAAAATTATGAATTGAAGAATTTAAAATAACTTTCTAATTTAAACGGATTTAAAATTATATATTTTGGTATTATAAATTACTCGAACAAATTAATGGATTTTAAATCCTTTCCCATAATCCATCGATGCAAACAACTGTTTAGGCTGATCTTTCAGCGACAGTGTGCTGCTTTTGTGCCGATTTATTGCTAGCGTTGGTTAATTTTTTATAGTTGCAGTTTCCAGTGACGATTTTTAATTTCAATATGTTTTGTTTACTTTCTTAACCAGCTCAAGCAGAAACTGCAATCACCTCATTATGCATATATTTGTTCAGTCCTCTTTACTTGTTGACTAAGATGGAAAGTCTTATCCATCTAAATTGCTCGTGCCAATTTTTGAATTAGCCTTGTATCGGAAGCTAAGTTGTTCAAAACTGTGGATTGAGAACACTTGACCTGTTGAACCAGAAGATTGTTTGTTTCAGTAAGCCCTCGTTAATAATTCTAATTAGACATTTTCCTGTTATAAGTTATAACCTATCCCCCAGGATTCAATTTGTTTCTTCTTGTATTGATGAGCCTGTTTAGCGTCCTACTCTTTTTTTTTTTCCCTTTTGTTTTCTCCTTTAAGTTAATTAATCCCAGATATTGTTGTGAGCGACAAAAAAGCAGTGGAAAGATTTGAACTGGACCTGGTGAAGCAGACTTGGTTTGAGACTTGCAACGGTGTTTGGAAGATGATAAACTTGAGATAAATCTGCATATTTTTGCTTTCAAATCTGTTTGCAGTCGTGTATGGTTCATATCTTGGGGTGATAAGATCCTCGTGGTGTAATTTTCTAATCTCTAGCTGTCCTGATTGTTTTTCTTTAATTTGATCGGAGCTTCTCAATAGTAAAATTGAAGTATTGATGTGAAAATTTGCTTCACGGTTGTTTGCATTAAATATTGCTATATTTCTTTATCTTTCCCTGGTTACTTGTACCCTTTAGCTAATTAGTAGAAGTTGGCCCTCTAATGAGTATGGATTGTTCTTTATGTCAATGGCAAATTCGTTTTCAAAACTGGGTTTGGCGAGTTGGAGTCATGGTTCGAAAACTCGGCCTAGTCGGAATCCGAGCAGAGGCCATCGGCATGAGTCAGAACCGGGACATGTTGGAGACGCCAGAATCGGCATCGGAGCTGGAAGACTTGGCCGATCCTCTGCGCTTCTGTTGATTTGGCCGAGTCACGGTGAGTCAACTCGACCATTCCTCAACTGTAAAACCCAATTTTCTGCACCAACAAAATCTGATCAGAAAAAGAACATTAAAGAGGAGAGTCCAATCGTACTTCAACGAGTGTAAGCCTCCTTGTTGCTATTTTCTTGCAAAGGAATACGGTCACATGAGCCCGTTGGATGACGGGATGGAGAAGGTGGAAAATTGCATATGCAAGAATGCATCACAACCCAATTATTTGCTGAGAAAAGGGATGGGAGGAATTGTAGTGGCCTTTATGAAGACTGGCTTGAAAACAGATGAATCAGATCTCGTTGCAGTTGTTAATAATCCTAAGAGTGCTCCTGTAACACTTGACCCCATTATCTACATCTCTGCCTGAGACATTTCCATTATTCCAGACACACACACACACACACACACACACACACATATATATATATATATATATATATGTGTGTGTGTGTGTGTGTGTGTGTGGAGAATAAAATTGAGACTAGTGTGGATCCTATTATTATTGTTATTGTTATTGTTATAGTCAAGTTTTGCTTTCATTGTGTGAGTCTTTATTTCGTTATGGATGGATAATTTGTGTAAGTTTAATTAGCTATTGAATAATTTGAATTAATTTCATAAGAGTTTAGCTTTTAAAGATGTTTTTTATGTCATGTAAGCGATTATCTTGTTATGCGAATTTAACGTGCAAAAAGCAAAATTATTGTCCCATTTGTTCATTAATTTGACCTAATTGGTAGTTAAAAATTAAGCACTTAACTAATTATGTACTGATTCAATTTCGACTATATATGTGAATTAAATCAAGCCCTGTGTGAGGTTTCAACAAGAGAATCTAAACTAGTTCAATAATCAATGGTCTTGTTTCCTTGTTTTAGGTCCTTAGCATGATTCAAAACCTCGGTCGAATCATAATCGAAATTCTTCCGACTGCTTCGGTATGTATTGGATATTCATAATCGGAGACAATTCGGACGGACTCGGACGAGTCAGACCGATTCTTCTCGTTGACTGTGGGGAGGAGAAATTTTTTTTTTTTTTTTTTTTTAACATGCTGAAGGCGAGATGCTTTGAGGCATACGGGAGGTGGGGAAGGAGGGTCGGCCAAGGCTTTGATGGAAGGAGGAAGGGAAGTGGTTTAGGGTTTTAACTGAGCTGGAGAAATGAAATTGATAAAGTATTTCAGCCCAACAGTTGGGCTGTGGACTTTTATTTCTAAGGAGGGAATATTGGAACTTTACTGAAATGAAATATTTTACAAGATGGCCTAATTAAAAATATTTATAGTTAATTTATCTATCCAAATTTCTAAACTATTTTTTAACTTATGTAAGATTTAAGAAAATTATAATCTAATTAAAAATATTCTTTAAATGTTAATAACAACATTAAGATTTTCATTTTACTCTCAATAAAATGAAAATAACATCCTCTATAGATGGTAGTTTTGAAAAATTATTCAATAGAAAAATTACATCCTATTTAAATTTTTAACATCATATTATATATATATATACATATACTGAAAATATAAATCATCCGATACGCGACCGTTATACCGTGACCGGTGTATGTAGAATGATACGTTCCGCAACCGCGACTTTGAACCATGGTTGGAGTAAATTCACAAATGATGATGTGATGAAATAATTGTCAGTTTAATCAAGTCGTTCATCTTGTAAGTTGTAACACGATGGGAACCAATGTGTAAGAGGTATAAGTTTTCGAGGAAAATAATGAATCTTTTTCTTGAACCCATTTGGCTGTGGTACTGAAAATTGGTCTGATTTTTGGGGGAAAAAAAAAAGAAAAAAGAAATTGGTCTGACAATATTTTACTCGTCAATTAGTTAACATTTTGGTTACTTGGGTTGTTAAGACTAACCGTGCTCCTTTGTTTTGCTCCATTAATTACAATTGAATGACTTTATATAAATACATTAATTGAAAGTTTTTAACGGTAGCATGCCTGCACACTGGAGAAATAACTAATACATTGGTTGTTATTGAACAAGATGTTCCTTTTTCCGGTTTGTGATACACTTGGTTTTTGGGGGGATGACTTTTGGAGGCCCCTTAATCATCTTTGTTGTTCCTGGCTATGTATCGAGTTTGTGGCATTCTCTTCAAAGCATACTTTGGTTACTGGGTAGCATTCACCATTTTGTCTGAGTTGACCCCAAGTGCATGTGATTTGCAAGCTTGCGGTGTCACAGTACCCCTGTTAATCTTAAGCTTTGCAGATGTAGGCCACAAAATTCTGGTAGTCCTACAAACAGAACAAGAGATCAGGTCAAGGAAAAATGACATTGTGTGTGTCAATTATAGAGAGAGAGAGAGGGGAATAACTTCTTGAAGAGGTAGATTATTCACTAGCACCCATGGTACGAATCTGTGGGGGGGATTAAGATGAGCAGTTTCGTCAGCATACCCTTGTTCAAGCTGCATGGTCAAAAATTTTCTATTGTCAGTCGTAGGAGTAGAGTAGTCTAATGTATGCTTTTCACATGTTTCTCATTTTCATTGAGTTGAGAAAATGAAATGACAGAAACAATGAAAACAGGAGTCATTTTATGGCAGAGTACATGGTGCGAGTCAGCGGCTTTGTTTAAGCCGGAGTTGTTAATGCATCTGATAATAGCATGTATGATATTATGTTAGTTCAACTCTGGTCCGAAGTACGTACTACCAATTATGTGACATAAAATCCATCTAACACCAGCAGCAATGAAATCTATATGAACTTGTCTTTGCTTATTATTAATATCTTCTAGTGCAAAAATCTGATGACATTGTCCTAAAAGTTGACGGGGCTATTTTCATCACAAGTATACTTTTAACAGAAGATCAAGTGTGCTTCATATATTGTAACCAGGTGATGAAGCTTACCTTAACTGCAAGTCCTGTGCTGAGGCAATTTCGAATGGGTGTTGAATTAATTCCCAGAGTATTGAAACAAGATTGCCACTTGTTGTGCTCGTTCTTTAACCGAAGACTCTCTATGCAATATATAAACTTGTAATGTAATGCCTGTATCAATCAAGTTCAGAATTTAAAAGTTTTTTAGCTTCTGTCTAGTGTCTATTAACTTCAGCTGACAAACAAGCTATAACAGTCATATATCACATGCCAATTATGTAATTTTTCCGTGGCATGTCAAGTGGCCAAGACTTACCGGATTAGGCCAAACGTGGATAGCACAGGCTTCCACCATGTTCAGAGTACATTCATCGGGACATGTAACGTGCTGCAGCATAAATGGGCCGCCGTTACATAGGTGGCAAATTAATGGAGGAAGCAAATCAATATAGAGAATGGAATTTCGGTAGTACCTGGCAAATCCAGGTGTTGTTTGGTGTAATTTGGGTGTTTCCCCAAGGGATAAGCCTGAGTTTTACTATGTAGACGAGATCTGTTTCGAACACCTTCACCAGTTGATTCACTATAAAATCTGCGCAGTATGGACACAGAGATTCGTAGTACAAAGACACCACGATATCATCCTCAATATCGCGAGCCGTCAATGAAATGGTGTTGTTGCCACATGTAGTAGTATTATGATCTATAGCAGAAGCAACAGCATGAGATTGATTGAGGAAACAAAGCATGAAAACAATAGCAAGAATGAATACACACGCTCTTTTCTGAGATGCCATTGCTTGTTAAAGATGCAGACGCTGACCAATATGAATATGCTTAGTGGATTGGTCTTTCAAATTCTCCTTTCCCCTTTTCACAGAGCATAAGAATTGGTGCACTCACTTTATGCATTATGCGGTCTTTTGATCATCTTCTCTTTCTCACTCACCCTTTTTTTTTCAGTTACTTTTATCATAATGTAAAACCGCAAATGTATTGGTCACTGGCTGGTGAAATACTAAAATCAAATAATCAATGCTCTAATTAATTTCTGCATCTACCGTCCCACCAGTTTTACTTATTACATCAGACCATAACATGTTAGTAAAGTACACATACATGTGAAAGAGACGCACTACTGATCTAATGGTACTGTATACTTTAGCAATGTGAAAAGTTGAAAATATTGCGGCCGAAAATTGATACCCATTGGGCCTATTCTAATGGCCATAGAAACTCAGCCCAATCCCTTTCCATCTCACGTCAGTCAGCACTGAAGTCCCTGTTAGTCCACCATTGTCAAAACTCCGCTCCTCTTTCTCATGTTTTTTAGTATATATTTTCGTTTTACCCAAAATCCTTAAACCCTTTCGGCAATATTCCGGTTCAATGGCCTCTGTCAACCTCAACTTCAACCCATTCAACGACCACAACTGATTCAAGAAACCCACAATTCAATTCCAACCCATCAATGTTCTATGCCTTTTTGAATCCCTGAATCCCTTTAAACCCCAACCTAGACCGCCCAATTTCGCCGCCTTATCTTTTAAGAAGCCCTCTTCCAAGAAAGAAACCGAAAATGAGCCAGCAGCAGAACCAGGAAAGTACCGGCAAATGCTGTACCAGTTCTATTGGGAGTGCGAGAATTTGCCGGATTACATGCACACCCCTGAGGTCGAGAGGATCCTAAACCAGGACCCCATTTTCGAGAAGAAGGAGAACCCCACCCCAGAAGATATTGAGGAGAATGAGAAGTGGTGGGAAGGGTTCGGGCCAGCCCGGTGGTCCAGTTCTCAGCTCGAGCCGAGGAGATTGCTACCAAAATCAATGAACTTGAGCTTTAAGGGAACACCACTCCTTACAGAAAGGAAGACAAAGAATTGTGGAAGGTTTGATGCTATAGAAATTATTTCCTGAATATATTTTGGATTCAAATTTTTTTGTACTTTGCCTACTGGTATTAGTATTTGTTATTCGAGAAGCTCAATCAGCTTGCTGAGCTGGAATATAATTCGGGATTGTGTAAATGGGGAGATAAGGAAAAGTAGGCTGCATTGATATAATAGTTACAAGCTGTTAGATATTCTTTTTGAATTTGATTATGTAGCTGGTGAGCCTTCAATTTCAATTTAAGTTTGGTGTTTAATTTATAATATATTAAGTGGTCATGCATTGTTTGTTGGAGGCAATGCACTCATAACCTTTACTGTGTCTTGATTTTGCTTGAATTAAGTACGTTACTACTTTTGCTCTTCCAAATTTTGACAAACCGATGTGAGATATTCTTGAAGGCGGTCCCTAATGTGATTGGATTGGACGGAAGGCCAATGCCTAGGAAAGCAATTAAGACAAAGAGGGAATCCGATGATAAATTTTGGGATTTTGCTAGGCAGTTCTTCTTTGACCTGTCTTTGGGGATTCTGTCAAAGGCCGTATCCAGCAGAGAGACCAATTGATGTTGCTCAAGCTATTGGATATAAGAAGCTCCAAAAGGAGGGAAATTCTTCCAAGGAAGTGGTATTGTAACTGTAAGTTCATGCAAATGGAGGATTTTGTGTATTTTTTTTTACTTCTTGTTTTTTTTAATATCATTTTCTTGGCATAGATGATTAAATTTCATATCTTAGTCAAGTTATTGAAATATATTTGGTCTTGGCATCTGATGTAATATGAACTATCAGCATGGATGAAATCTCATGGATTCTGTCTACGGAATTCTATTATTTCACTGATTACTTTGTATTTCATTTAATGTGGTGCTTTCATTCTAGTTATCATGAGAATTGGTGGTTGGTACTACAAGGATAGATTAGGTCGTACAAGAGGGCCTATGGAGTTGATCCAGCTTAAGACTGCTTGGGGTGCTGGAATAATTGACAAACACACCTTCATTTGGGGTGATGACATGGACCATCTTGAATGGGCACCGATTGGAATGGTTTATGGTCTTGAACATGCAATTGCCACTTGGGAAGGTTTGTATATGATTCTGCTGTAAACTGCTCCCAATTTATTGTGGTGATCCTTTGCTTTATCAATCATATCCTACAGTTATTAGGAGTGAAATGGACCATCTAATGGGCTGGTACTAGGTGTAAGCAATTTAAAGGAAGGAGAATCTTTTGATCTATTTGTTTCTGTATGAACATCAAAGTCGTGTAATGTCATGTAAATTAATTGGTTGGTTCATATTTTTGGTCTGTGCTTGATAAAATGCTTGATCAGAGTAAGTGTTTATGTAGGCATCCCCAGATACTATTAAGTCTATCAGGCTTTTTATATAGCTGAACTGAGATTTGAGTGTTTCGAAGGTTTCTCCAGACTAGTAATTGTTCTACTATAGAGATGCAGTTTACACTTTTTGTTTCTATTATCGGTTGTCTTTTGGTCGATTCCAGTTAGATTTGGTGCAGCAGCAACTGGATAGCTTTCCTTCACAAGTTACAGAAAGGTATACCTCCTTGGGTTCCTCTGAAGGGGCATGAAGAAAAAACATACAAGCAGGTACAAGAAGAAGCTTATGAAAGCAAAAGGCGTGATTTAGCTGTGCTGGAAGCAAATGAAGGTATTTGGCCTGGTGTAAGGATACCTAGTCATGCCTTGTTTCTTTGGGCTAGTGGCTCAGAGTCGGAGCTAACATCAGTTTTGGAAGCTGACCACTTGCCCAATAAGTATATCCCCAGAGATCTCAGGTTTCACAAACTTTTTAACTTGAATTCTATTTTTTATTCTTATGGCATCTTATTTTGGGCAACGTTATCAGTATTTTGCATCAAACTCTTTCTTGATATTAAAGTCTGAATTCTGAACTTTGTACTCGAGTTAACAACAAACTGCTTTAGCTCCTTTTTCTGATTAAATTTGTTTGTCGGTTGTTAGGTATCAATTGGCGAAATTAATCCCTGGATTGAGACCATGGGAGGTTTCTTAGTGTTGGGCAAGCCATGGATCAGATTACATATGATGGAGAGTGATATCGTGAACCTCTTGGTTCATACACAACTGGCCCTCCATACATTCAGGAGTGGAACAAGGATGTCAGGTTACATAATTTACAAGTCATTGTTGAACTCTCTAGTGAAGTAGCTGACATTGTCTGCATTACATTGCGATTATAAATGGTGAATCAAATAATTTAGTTATGTTCGTGTATAAATGATAGATGAAGCCCACCACTCAAAGCTTGGGATTGGGAATATTCATATTTGCTCTTTGCATCTAGGCCTGGGGCCAATGGCTGTTTGTTACCATTTGAGCTATTTTAATATGCCTAATCAGAACTAGGATCTCTTGGTCATCACGTGTATAATGTTGTTGCACATAGATTCATCTGTGCACTGAACATTTTTTCTGCCTTTTATTGCAGACGCTATTTGACATTTTCCACGACCTTACTGTCCAAGTGTACAACAAACTGGAGAGGACAAATTCCAGGTCTTAGTACTGTCATGGAAAGAGTCCAAGCAGACGCTAATGAAAGAGAAGCCAAACAGAGGGAGAAGAAAGAAGCAGAGAAGATGGCCGAGAAAGAATTGTCATTTGGTCCAGTAGAAACTGATCAGTAGTTCTTGTGAGCTTTCTTCTCTGCATCCTCCTTAATGTCTCTTGAGTGGGAAAATTTCTCCTCGTGTTCCTTTTGAAGTTTTACAGTTTTACGATGATATTTAGCTCTTGAAAACAGGTACATTAGTTTACCAGGCAAAATTTTTGTTGTATAGAGCTCTTAGGATGAGTCGGATACAGGCTGAATACTCTGCCTTTTGGAGCGGTGTATTGAACACGGATTTCTACAGGCAGCCTCTATGTTTTTGGGAATGGAAATTAGTATTGAATCAAGTAGTTCTGTTTAGGATTTGATAATAAAGAAAACTAAAGACATCAGATTAGTTATATAGAGTTGTATTTTACAGTCGTTTTCTTGCAATTTGGACTCGACCTATAGATTTTACCCTTTTAACAGATTAGAAGTGTCATTTCATTAGTCATGCGTTAGGAATTGGCAATAATATGCTTTTAAGACAAATTTTATTTTGATCTTCAGCTAGAAAATGCCTAATAGCTGCTCTTAAACAAATAGGATTTGCCTCCTTGCTCGATTACTCTTTCTTTTTCTTTTTCTTTTTCTTTTTTTTTAATAAAGAAAAAGTGGATCCCTCGCCTAGAAGATATTAATGATTCAGAAATTACTTAGCCTATAGAGTTGTTACTCATTTATTTTTTTTTTTCCCCAAAAAGGTGGGTATCCAAAAAGTTTCTATTGATTCATAAACTACAGGCATGCTAAGTTATTATTCAAAATATATTCTTTTCGTCTCATTTTATTAGTCATTATTTTTATTTTTGTTTGTTCTAAATTATTTGTCATTCTTTAAAAAGGCAATTAAACAAGGGGGGTATACTTGTAATTTTAATTTCCTAAATAATAAAAAACAAATTTAAAGCCTGATATTTCTTCTTGGGCTCGGGCGTCAAGATGCGTAGAAAATAATACTGTAAAAGTGACAGAGACACACAAGTTACTGTCTATTACCAAGGTAAAGATTGGGCCGACTCAAACTATTATTCTTTAACCCCAAAGACAGCAACCGACTTTGCAGTATGCAAGGCGGCCTGACAGCATCTGTCTGTATCAACATTGGGTGATGAAGCTGGACCAACAGCTTCGAACTACGTGGAGTCAAACTACAGCCCTTTTTCTGAGAATTCCCAGCAACACGACGTTTGTCATCACTCTCTTCAATCTTCAGTTTCACAACCCCATATATATGCATACATGTAATTCCAAGAAGACGAGATAAACGAACCACATTCGCATAATCTTGAAAATTGCAAGCTAACGTAATACACTGCAGATATGGAGGATGGTACGGAAGAGATTCAAAACATAGTTTTCTCTGAAAAGAGAAGCTTTGGTGGGCCTAATGCTGATGAAGAAGCAGAGCAAATACTTGAATCGAAAAAAGGGATGAATCTAAAGAATTAGGAGGTGAACAGGAGAGGGCGAGCGGTATGATTAACAACTTGATTTCTAGTTTAGTCTCTGGAGGTGGAGGAGACGACGACCAAGACGAGGAGGAGAAACATGATGAGGACAAGAGATCAGGTATGACTGATGAAAGAAAAGAGGAAGAGAATAATAAGGAAGGTAGTTTAATAAATCACATCATCTCCAACTTGGTTTCTCCTACTATAACGAGTCATGGGGAGGTGCACCACAAAATAAAGGCTGGCGATGATGATCAGTTTGAACTTCAATCGAAAGAAGAGGGCAAAAGTGGCGGTGGAGGAGGGATAATCAATAATCTGATATCTAATATTTTTCATCATCAAGACCGAACTGATGATGAAGGAACTGAGAAAGTGAAGCCAGAAGTTGGTGGAGGCGGGGGCCTTGTGGAATGCCTGGTTTCAAACTTGCCAACGCCTCTTGCAGGTACTACTAGGCTTTTGCAACTCTCTTTTCTTTAAATTTTATTCTTTCTACATTTGTTTATCCTTTATCGAGGGTGCAAACAGATTTATTTATTTTTTTATGTAATTAGCTAGGAGATTGACATAATTGTTTCTGTTGTTGCTGTTGTTAATGATCACGAACAGAGGATGCAGCTCCAGCTACAAATGATGAGGCCTCTATTCTAATTCATTCCATTGTCCATGACTAAGTTGTACTGATTAACCTTCCCAATTCAAGTGTTCGTCCAGATATATACCTTGTACAAATTGAGTTTTTGTTTTGCTTGTTTAGAATCTTTGTACTGTAAACCTTTTTGCCCCCAAAATGTTCCTTAATTAATTCATTTTTGGCCACCCCAAATATTTGCTGGCGTTCCTTGTCGAGAAATTAGACTTTGCTGAACTACTATTGGTGCAATTGTTTGTATTTTTGTCAGCTGATCTTGTTTTGGTTTCTCAAAACAGTTGGATTCTATTGTAGTTTGTGTAAGACTGTCCAAGTCTTGGAAAATTGTTTTTTAGATAGAACAATCTTACACGTCTTTCAAACGACACACACACGTCCAGGTGCGTTCTTTTCGACTGTGTGAAATCGCGCTTTGACCGTGGGTAAAGTGAAAAGGCGTGATTGTTCTTTTTGTATATTAAATTCTACAAGTGCACGAGTTTAAAGCTTTCATCGACAACTTGGAAGAGGCGTGATTCTTCCCGGTGGCCTGCTTTCGATTTCTAACCATCCTATGTTTCACAAATACTCATAGTGAAATGGAATACCTATCATATTTTATTGTTTGTTAAAAAAATAATAATAATAATTGGAACACCTATCCATTTTTTCCCCAACATTTTTTTATATATCCAAATAAAAAGGAAAAGGTTATAGTTTCGTAAATAATTTTAACGAACTTGGCTTTAATAGCATGGTGCATAAGCATGTCCACTAAAAAGTGGAAAGAATATCAGATTGACCGAAACAAATAATAGATTGTTGATTTGTGATTTTTTTTTTTTTTTTTGGGAAATATCCTAACAACAAAGATTTTATCAACGGGTAATTTAATACTAGTATCCGTTTCAAAAAAAATTTACATTTTTTTTTTTGAATTAAAGACAAATTAAATGCGTAAGTAATTTAGTAAAAGCATTGAGCACAAACTTTTGATTCTTTGAAAGGTGCACAAATTAGTAGGTTAATTGGCTAAATTTTAAGTTGAGGGGCTCATTAGATTTTTGTTAGGATTATTCAGGTGATTCTTAAATTAATATTTTAAACACTTAAAAGTATCTGAATAAGTAATTTGACGCTTATATTTTTAATTAATAACAATCAAAATTTAAAATATTTTTGAGTGGAGGCCTATTTGAGACTATTTGTGAGACTAAAATTTAAGTTGTGAGATTATTTTGATTTTAAAATTCGATTAAAGTTTAAGTTGTGAGACTATTTTGATTTTAATGAATGATTAGAAGCTGATTTTCCCAAAAAAAAAAAAAAAAAAACCCTATAATTATAAATATTAAGCGTGAACCAAGATAAGTAATGAAATTCCGAAGCTAACCCTGGCGATGGACGCCACAATCATACATAAATAGGGAGCTAGGGTTTTATCCCCCTTTCTTTCTTACTGTGTGTGCGGCAGCGAGAGTGAGAGAGAGAGTGTGAAGCAGCAGCGCCGGTGCCGCTTAGCAGAAAAAGGACTTCTTCAATCCTTCCCCTGAGTAACAATGGTTTGCTTTCTTCATCTTCATGATAATATACCTTATGTCAACAGGCTACTTGTTTCCTCTTTGCATTTTCTGGATTTTTCGCGAATTCCTGAATTCATAACCACTATATAGGTCACTTTTGTTTTGCTTCCGTTATATGAATTGATTTATATTTTATTTTAAAACTGTAATGTTGTTCGATTTAATTAATATACTGTTTGTTGGTTTTAGCTGCTAAATGTTTGTTAAGCGTTGATATGACGATGGATCTTTCCTTTTTCTTTTTGTTTTTCCCTTTTGCTATTTTTGATTTAATTTTATTTGATTTGCTGCGACTGTATCATTGGTTGTGTTGCCTTTACCCTCTGTTGCTGTGTTTTAGTATTTTTTTTTTCTTATCCATTATGTGTGGTTCTGTTTTTCTATTTAAAACCAAATGGTGGAATGACAGTGAGGGTTATGTACCATCTTCTTAGGGCAAATTAAATAAATTAGATGGTTTTTTAATAACCAATACTGTAAGAAAATGGGAAGGGGAGAAAAATCTGAAAAGAATGAAAAATTGGTTGATCTGTGTGACAAGTTTGCTATGACTCCTGATGCCATGGGTGTTTAATGTACAGAATGCATGTTGGTGTTTAATGTACAGAATGCATGTTGGTGTTTAATGTACAGAATGCATGTTGCAGCGGCTAAATTTGCTGGACTTCATAATTTGATTTTTTTTCCTGCTTAATTTTTTTTTTTTTTTAGTTGGGTGGATAATGGACTTTATTGGTCTTAGTATCAGAGGTTATCAAATGCTATTTATGAAGTTCTTACTTGCTTATTTGAATTATAGGCTCGAGGTTTGAAGAAACACTTGAAGAGGCTCAATGCCCCAAAGCATTGGATGTTGGACAAGCTTGGTGGTGCTTTTGTAAGTGAACTTTATAAAAAGCCCTTCTCCTTTCCTGATGGTGTTTACTGTTATTGGTTTCATTCACTATTTGCGTCTGTTATTCTGGTGACAAATGCAGGCACCCAAGCCATCATCAGGACCTCACAAGTCTAGGGAGTGCTTGCCCCTTATTCTTATTCTGCGTAACAGACTTAAGTATGCCCTCACATATCGTGAAGTCGTTGCTATCTTGATGCAACGCCATATTCTGGTTGATGGAAAAGTTAGGACTGACAAATCCTATCCTTCTGGTTTTATGGGTATGCATGCTATCTTTCTCCTCTGTTTGGGCCTTGCCTGTATCTTTTACCCCTTTGCTTACTTCCCTTGCCTGTATCTTTTACCCCTTGGCTTACTGTTAGGAAGTAAGCATTTGAATATAACACATTTAGATTTAGGAGAAGATTGTGATATGAGTATGAGGTATTGGATGTTTATGTTGAAATATCCTAATGCAGATGTTTGTCTATACGTGTTTTGCTTCAGTAAACTTCATTTGTCTATACGTGTTGTACAATTGAAGTTCTTTGTTCACTGATCATTGAGTTTTCCATCTTATATGTTCCCCCTAAAAAGATTAATGCACCAAAAGAAGTGCATTAGAATTGGTACAGCAGCCAAATATGTATTTTTGTGTAAAAATCTTATATGGAATGACTAAAAAAAGAAATGCCAATATAGCATTCTTTAATCTAAAACTTTTTTGGTACCTATTCTACTTATTCCTGGATCACATGTATGTGCCTCTTGCATAGCCATGAAACATTATTCTTATATTTGTTTTTTCATGGCCGGTGTTTGTCTGATTTATATTATCATCACAACTGATTTCTTTTGCTGTTGCTAGATGTTGTATCAATTCCCACAAGACTAATGAAAATTTCCGTCTGCTTTACGATACAAAGGGTCGATTCCGGCTTCACTCTATCAGGGATGAGGAGGCTAAAGTAAGATTTACCTGAGTTTTTTCATTGCTTTTGTTGCTATTTAGTGTTTTTCCTGCCAGTGATCCAACATGATTGTAACTGCTGCTTTTTTGTCATAATGAAACATGTTAAGTAAGGAAATAACTGATTTCAGTTCCTATTGCTGGAAGTTATAGGTGTAGTAGATATTTTTTGACTGATCTCAATTTGTCTTTATTAATACTATGGTGCTGGCAATCACTATCTCAGCTTATGGACTCTTCGTATACTCTGTTAAAAATTAATTATTATGTGCCCATGATGTGCTAGGATAACTGATTTACACATTTTCTTATGGTTGTGGAATCTTTGCTCTGCAGTTTAAGCTGTGCAAGGTTCGATCAGTACAGTTTGGACAGAAAGGCATTCCATACCTGAACACTTATGATGGCCGAACTATTCGTTACCCAGCTCTTAAGACCCACTCATCAAGGCCAATGACACCATTAAACTTGACCTAGAGAGCAACAAGATTACAGATTTCATCAAGTTTGATGTTGGGAATGTTGTTATGGTGACTGGGGGAAGGAACAGAGGTCGTGTTGGAGTAATCAAGAACAGGGAGAAGCACAAGGGAAGCTTTGAGACCATCCATGTCCAAGATGCGACAGGTCACGAGTTTGCCACTCGCCTGGGCAATGTCTTCACCATTGGAAAAGGTACGAAACCCTGGGTGTCTCTTCCCAAGGGCAAAGGTATCAAGTTGACGGTTATTGAGGAACAAAACAAGAGGATTGCTGCCCAATCAGCTACAACCGCCTAAATTCTCATATTTTAATGTCTCTTTGTTGAACTTGTATTCATTAGTTGCAATGGTTTAATTAGGTTTACTGTTGGGATGATGTTATCTTTTATTTCTTTATGGTTTTGGATATTAATTTTGTAGTACTTGGTATTTCACTCCTACCTTGAGATTCTAATTGTCTTACAGATCAAAGAAGTTTGTTTTGACTTTTGTCAACAGTTGATCTTGATGTTATTTGTGATCTTTCTTGTTTCTTCACCATCTTAGACTAACAGTTCACAACTGGGTTTACTAACTATAATTCACTACATATAGGCCAGCAGTTTTCTTCTATTTTGACTGAAAATTTAGGCTTACAGTAAAATTTTTTGTTCAGATGAGATGAAAACTTTCTGAGTTGAATAGCAGGTTTGGGATCTGCCACTTGATGTGTTCCGAGGCAGGTAACTGCAGTTGTATAATGGGTTTAAAGTTAGATATCAGATTTACTGCTGTTTCTTATCATTACACACTAATTCAAAATTGGGGATGTTCTCAACTCAGAGTGTTAAATGCTTCAATTTTCTGCATCCATTCCGTGATGATGTTTTGGTCGGGACATAGTGTTCCATATCATGTCAAGTAAATTTGCATTTCTGGATTCCAGCGATGGAACAGTTCTTCTGGTCCCTTTTGCCTTAAAGCTGGATTTCACATGATGAATGATGAGTGTCTTTTCTTTGGAGTCTCTATCTGATGCAAGTTGAAACATTTGAAAATATAGTGTGGATTCAATTTCAGTGAATCAAAGCCTAGTAGATCTACAGATTTGGGATTCAAGAAATATTTTATAATTTTGGGAGGAGATAAGCTTCAATAAAATCTGGTAAATGCAGACTTAGATCATGCTCAAAGTTTGATTTGGGAAGGTAAACCCTTTCGGGCCTCACTTAAGAGCAATATCCTGAGTCCGGCAGGTGGGGAGTGAAAAGCGCCCAATTCCAGTTTCCACGATTCCAACCCGGAAAACAAAGAGTTTGTTGGATTCCAGTCGGTTGTCGATTGCCAAGTTATCAGAAACCGCTACGATTGCACATGCCTCAGTTTCCTACTTGACCACTAACTACTTCGCATCAATTATTATTATTATTATTATTTTTTTTTTCTGGGACTTCACATCTTTATACTGCATTCTTTTACAGTATTTCTCTTATTTTTCCATTTTTTGTTCAATATGTACATCCTGAGCAAACATAAGAAGATACAGATAAACTTCTTATTTGAACATATGAGAAATGAGGATACTTATTAATCACCAATGGATAAAATTGTTGAAAAATAAAATTTTAAGAAATCTTCAAAATTTAGAAAGAAAACTTAAATCTTTAACTAAAAATAAAAATAAAAATAAAAATAAAAATAAAAAATCTTGCAAACAGACGCGTGTGATGGGCCTGCTCCTGCTGGCAAGAGAAGGTGAACACAAGCAGGAAAACTCCTAAAGAAAAACCAACTAACCGTTTGACCAGAGGGCCCATTACCACCTTCCCTAAATAATACTACTAATATCTATGTCAATTATTTGATCCTGAGAATACTCTCAAACGCTAATTCCAAAAAAAAAGATTACCGATTACCGATGGTGATCTTTTTACAAACTCCTTTAAAGCATTATTTCTCATTTCTAAATTTAAATTTTAGGTTAACACCGTTCCTAATTTGTAAACACATCTGTTAAAACGTAAGAGTCAAAATTATAATATCTGTGATTCTATTTTATTTTTGTTAAATCTTATGTCCGTTTTTTTGAGTTTTTTGTTGAATGAATTCCATCCTCACAACAATTTACATAAATTGTACATCATAAACTGAGCTTTTTAATCTAGTACATTATTTTCTTCAGCTAATTAGGACTAAAAAGTTACTCAATCATTCACGGCATATAATTCAATTACTACTACTAAAAGATTTGACCTGTCACATCTTTCTCAAACTTAATTTAAAGGGATCACTACAATTCATTTGAAACCAGAGGTTAAGAGTGGATGATATACAAACAAAAATGTCAGTATAACTTAAAGAGCATTTCATCTTCAAGGTGTTGTTTTCTGCTGCTTCGGATGCTTTTGTCGTTTTGAATCACACTATTAGGCATATTTAATTAGCACATATGATATGACCCATGGCAGTTGAGGACATTTTTATGGGGAAATATAAATAGGATAACTGACTGAAGCTCAATGAAGAAGCCCATGGAAAATGAGGAAGTTGAAATTTCGGATACACTTCAACTTCAAGAGTCCAACTTCTCTTCCAGCAAAGAGCATATTAGTCGTCAAAAAACTCGGCCACATGACCAGCAGAAGAGCCAACAGTAAGATAAACTTCCACCCAACTTCTTCTTTGTTACTTTCTTGTTTCGTAATGCACGTAGGATGTGTTTGACTGTTTGGTGCTTTTATTAGAATTGGAATTGTACTCTGTACCTGTAGAAATAAATAACGCTCATTTACTAGGATAGAATTTCCATTCCATTTCAGATTCTGTTAAAGAATCAAATGCAGTCGGTTAGTCTTTATTTGGCAAGCAACTCACTGAATTTCTATTGCGATGCACGACAGAAAATAGGCGGGGACTGGTGACCCTTTACCATGAAATGGAAGCTTGCGGAGAATATTCAGATATTAAAGTGATGTGGGAGATGATTCACTCCTCATCATACCACAACCACGGATATACGTCGACCACCAAATCAGAGATGGCAAGAAGCTTTTCCACTGGAAATTCTGCTTTAGTCCAGCATGAATGAGCCTAATCGGCCAAACTCTCCTCAATATATTACCAGTTTCTTTGGTTTCTATTATTTGTTTCACAATAAAAGTTCAAAGAAAGTCAGTACTTAAATGTCTATCTTCAACAATAGACGTAATGATGTGAGAGAATAAACTTCCTGTGTAAACCAATTTTGAAGGACACAAGTTGTGGAACAATCTTTTATACCATAATTGAGCCCATAATCAATGGCAATATTTACATTGTTATTCATAGATAATATAAGTACGAGAGTTTCCATGTCCAGACTTGACTCGGCACACACAACTGCACAGTAATTATTACATATCAAACAACTGGCTTGGGAGGAGGTGCAAAATGAAGCAAACTATAAATAAAATTTTAGTCCTAAAAGACGCCGTCACCCTCGTGCTGGAGCTTCTGATCAAAATGCCACAGGCCTACAATGCAAATTAATAAACAGAGGTAACTTAATGAATATAACGACACAAGAAGGGCTGAAGAATCATGCAATGAAGAATGTATGAATTGAGAAGCTGAATCAGTTGCAAGTTCCACCAGCCAATAGAAAACAAAACTGAGAGCAAAAATTCGTACCATGTCCTTTTCCAACCATCCTCAATTGAGTCACATATTCTGCAATTTTCTTGATGGCTTCAACCTACCAAAGCAAAGCAACAAAATACTTGAAAGTTGTATATAACAGCAAGAACCATATTTATGTATCACTTGAATTGTTGTTTCTCCTTTAAAATTGTATATAAGTAATGCTCGCCCAGAAATTCACTCTCTATGAAGTCTGCCATCTGAGGATCATTGTTGCTATCAGCAACCTGTAAATATTGATTAGGAGCAGAACATAAACCGCAATCATAATTCATTTAGAAATGGTTACAAATTGATCAATTCTTAGTTGATGTTAAAGTGATAACAAATTCAAAGCAGGGGAAGAGGGATCTTTACGCTGTGCAGATTTAGGAGCTTCTCATTGGTTAATTTCTCCAATGACAATGCTATTTCCATAGCTGAATCAATACAAATAGAAGTACGTAATTACACACTTGAGACATACAACAGGAGGACAACTATTATCAATTTCATGCAATCTGCAAATTAACAGTTTTTTGTTGTGGATTAATTAACTTACCATACAACGCATCGCCCTTCTCCACATGTTCAAACTCCGAAGGGGGTTCCTTAAGAGGGAGTAGTTTCACTCTTCCACCTCGTACATTCTGTCATTTTAACAAAACATAATGAAAAGCATGTTGTAATAGGTGCACGTCAAGGGAAAGAAAAAAAGTAACGCGGGACCTTGTGCAATAATCTTGCACAAAAAACACCTGATATTTCATCAACTTCTCAGCATGTTCTCTTTCTTCTTCACTGGACTCCTTGAAAAATCTGAAAGATCGTAAACAATTCATTATAAACAGTACGCTGTAGACTTTATATTATGGATGTGAGTTCAAGAATTAATGTTTCGTTTATGTACTTGGCTAGGCCTTTAAGAGCAATATTGTCCCTGTCGAAGTACGCGTACATGGAGTGGTACGCATATGAGACGCAGTATTCCACGCTGAAATCAAAGAACACACGACCATGAACAAACAAGTTAGAGAAACAGTAAATCCGGAATGCAAACAAAATAATTGATGTCTAAGATACGAAGATGTGACGTATCAAATTTTTAAATCCTGAAATTTTGCTTTCTTAACTCTATAGAAGAGGTATAAATGATTAAGAGCCATGGAACAATACATAACATTTAAAAGTAAATCTATTAAGCAGGATGTTTTACATTTACAAGAATTATAAATAATTATAATTTGTCTAAGAATACTTAAATAGTCACATGTCAGTAGGTCATGTGCTCGATATTTAACTACATCAAGCATGACACAGTCCCAAACAAACAATTAAGCACGTGTAAGATTCAAAATCTAGACAAAATTATCTATAGTTCAGACAGTCAATAAACCTGTGTATTTAAATGTTTCTTGATAGTACAAAACTAAAGTATTTAGTATTTTAGAGACCAATTAAGCCTTGATCTATCCATGGCAAAACTGAAACTAGTGCAGATTCAGGGTCTAGGGAGGAATAGTCCGGATCTTCCATCCAACTTTTGATGTTAATCTCCTATTCCAAATACTTTTTGAATACTTGTAAATCGTACAGATGTGGAGTGGGAAACAAGATCCGGTACAGAGATATATCATGTACAAGTAAATTCATTTGAGCAGGGTAATAAATTAAAGAAATCTGGCAGGAATAAGGAGTGATGAAGTACATCTACCACATAAAATTAATGAACAAATATTTTGGTGAGTGATGAAGTACATGTACCACATGAAATTAATGAACAAAGATCTTGGTGATGTATTCATGGCAGAAATGACTTAGTTATTTTATTTTATTTTTTTTAAGAGAGAAAGAGAAAAGAGTAAATAGAGAAGAAGAAGTCAATTGCACTTGATCTGCTCATTGATGGCCATCTCACACTCATCGGAGTATCTCTGTCGAGCAAGTGAAATAGCTGGAGATATTGGGACCAAGTATTCCTCATTCTTGACCTCTTCAAAAGGCTGGAAAACTACTCCACTCAAAGCTAAACTAGATTTCTCATCAGAAGCAGCAGAGACCGCCAAGCCTTTCTGACGGATGGTTGGCAAAACCAGGGTATAGCCAAAGCCAGAAAAAGCAGACGAAAAAAAAGAAGAAGAGGAGAAACTCAACTTAGCAGGGGGTGACAAACAAGTAAAAATACTGCTTGAAGCAGAATTGTTGTGCAAAGGAGCAACTCCAGTAGCGGTAGAAACAGCCCGAGTAAACATTATTATTCTTAGCTTAAGACTAAAAAGCAGCAAATATTATTGCAATGATATTAGAGAAGATGGTTTTGAGATTAAGAAGGCAGGGATGACTAAGAAGAAGTGGAGTAATGGCTCACGGTCCGTAATGGGCCGCTGACCGTCTGACACGTGGAAGTGGGCGACCTGTCCACTCGTACGGGGCGTGTGGCAGACTCGTGGTCTCATCCAAAAAGTTGTGCTAATACCACCAAATATCCCAATCCCGTCAATGTCACAAGGAATCCAACTGCCTTTTGGCCTTTTCACACTCATCAATAATTGTTAAAAAAAAAAAAAAAAACAATTTACACAAATACTCCTCCAATGTTTATCTAAAACTAAAAGTAGTAATTTCACGGATTTTCTATCTAAGATTCTTTGTCATTTTTTATTATACTAATTAATGTGATTAAGTGACGTGTTCTTACTAGAATAATTTTGACAGTTCATTAAGTGGTGTGATAAGAAATAATACAGAATGCGAGGCAGAAGATCCTTAATCCCATTTACTCCGTCTCATCTTTTTTCTCACAATTAAATTCAATATTTCAAATAGGTTTTATTGGATTATTTTCATACTATTTCATTCACAAAACTTAATTTATTTAAAATATTGTTATTAAAACTTAATAATTTATAAAGAAAAAAAAATTAGTAAAATTCTAGATAACATTGACGTTCAGAAACTATCAAAAGAAAAAATAAAAAGTCATGTTTACAAAATAAGTGGGACGGATACAATAATAAATACTTGAAACCCATTATTGATATTCTCGTACGTACCAAATGACTCATAAAATTCTACTTTGAATATCTAAAACTATTAGACCCAAAATTATACCTTCTCTCATAATTATCCAATACCCTCTCAATTTCCAGACCAACAAAACCGCGTTTCAATAAATAAAATGAAGAGGACATGAGGAAATAATACAATTAGAAAAACCAAAGGAAAAAGACTGATAATACTTGGAAAATTCTAAGGGGAGAATTATGTGGTTATTATTGATTAACTATTGTAGGAATAAAAATCAACCCCTGAAATTGAATACTTTGACTAGAATTTCAAAAACTACTCCATATTTAGGTAATCAGAATCATTTATATATTCTCCCAAAAAAAAAAAAAAAAATCAGATTCATGGACTCTTTTAGCAATTTTCCACCTAAAGAGAACAAAGCCCACAAGTATCCATTCTATATTCATGTACACTACACCAACCACTGATGGCATGCAGAATGGGTCTATTGGACCTTCGGGCAAAAAGACCAACCCATCATTTTAGAATAGAAGAATCAACCAACATCTTAATCAACTCCCACCGTCCTTAAGTCCACAATCCAAATCCATCTCTATATGGGCTTTCACATCCAAGTTCAGAATTGGACATTTTTGCATGGGTTAGCTTGGTCCGCGATTTCGGCCCTAAGGGTGTAGCGGAACCGATGTGAAATTAATCAGCCATGGAGTACGATTATGTCTGTGTTTGTTACAATTTCTTGTGTATATTAAAGTGTACAGTGCATAATAATACAATGAGAACGGATCTTATTATAGGTCTCACAATAGAGTTTATATCTTGATGCACCATATATTTTACTACATATAATAATTTGCCGGTGTTTGTTAGAAAATTATCGATAGTGTATGTATAAGAAAATTCAACAATTCTTTTAGGAATCGGTCATTGCCTTTTAAAATCTTGTTAAATTTAATATTATATTGTTTAAAAATATATATTATATAAATTTTTAAAATTAACGGAATGATTTATTCAACAAAATTGTAAGACCTTTCTGTATGTATTACTTATAATCTTCCATCACAAATATTGGCATCAAGAATCAACCAATCGCCAAGACTACAAATCTTGTTGAATTATAGAGTTTCATTCGTCGATATATAGAGCGGTGGCGCAAGGAGGAGGGTTCATATTACATATGAGGACATTGAACTTCGTTGTCTGATATTATGGTGGTCACTTATGGCAAAGAAGTCAACGTTACTGCTTTTTACAGAAGTTAGATACGTCAAGGTACTCATGGACACCACGCGTTCTGAGACCATATCATTAATTATCCTCCTCCGAATATCTATACATACAAAGACTATATATTCTCGCTAAATTGAAAAGCGAAATTGATCTGACAGTGACGGAGTTGTGTGATGGTGAGGTCGCAATTCGCAAATTAAGCCATCCACCAAAAGTGTGGCTTGTGGATAACACACTTCCTCTTTGCATCTCCTACGCGTCAAAGGCTTATTCTCCATTTTTAAAGTTGAAAGACTGCTCAGGAAACATGAGGGATATTAATTTCAACTTTATTTGTTGTAGAGTATTACTGGAATCAGAATTTTATCACTTCATTTCTTTTTCTTTTTCCTTTATTTTTTATTTTTTAAAAAAAAATCTTTACTACTTATTATACAATACGACCAAATGAAATGATTGAAAAGTAATGAAATTCACTCCGTAAATATTAACTCACTCCCTATTGTAAGTAGCACAGTTACGTTGCAATTCAACAACAAAAGTTTTTATCCAAAAGTCCAAGCAGCCGTGGTTGTGTTTTCCAGGTTCTTCGTTCCAGACGATAAGAGAAACCAGTCTGTATCTACTCCCTTTTTTCGATTGAATCTTCTATCTTCACCTTAAAGTTTACAAAGTGAATAAATACTGATAAAACAGTAAAAGCTCCATTCGAAATATCTCCATCTTGCTCTCCACTTCAACTTTCTCAATATTATTATTATTATCTGAAGAAGAACCTTTTGCATGGCGACAACCCATCTCAATTCTTAATTCCATTCGAAAGCGATCTCCGAATGCCATTTATTCACTCACTCCTATATACACTGATTAAGCAAAAAGCCACGACTTCTCAACCCTCCCAAGTCCCACGTCCAACATGGCCGCTACCACCACTACCACCACCGCAGACAATAACCCAAAATTTCACCAAACCTCAGAATTCCGACCAGAAAATAACCCCGCCATCTCTCCACCAACCCATGAAGGCCTTCAATTCTGGCAGTTTATGGTTGCAGGCTCCATTGCTGGCTCTGTTGAACACATGGCGGTTTTCCCAATAGACACGCTCAAAACCCGCATGCAGGCGATTGGTTCCTCTTCCACATACAAAGCACCATCACCCAACGCTCAGGCAATCTTTTGTCTCGATCATGAAAATAGAGGGTCTAGGTGGGTTCTATCGTGGCATTGCAGCAATGGGACTCGGTGCTGGACCTGCCCATGCAGTCTATTTCTCCGTTTACGAGTTGTGCAAGAAGAATTTTACCGCCGGCAATCCAAATAATTCAATAGCACACGCTCTTTCCGGCGTGTTTGCTACCGTGGCAAGCGACGCCGTGATAACGCCGATGGATGTTGTGAAGCAAAGACTGCAGTTGACTGGCAGTCCTTATAAGGGATTCGGGGATTGTGTGAAGAGGGTTTTGTTGGAAGAAGGGGTTGGGGCATTTTACGCAAGTTATCGGACCACCGTGGTGATGAATGCACCATTTACTGCAGTTCATTTTGCGACTTATGAAGCTGCTAAGAGGGGTCTGATGGAGATATCACCAGAAAATGTTCGCGATGAAGAGACTCTGGTAGTGCATGCTACTGCAGGTGCTGCGGCTGGGGCACTGGCTGCAAAGTAGCAGTTACTACTCCTCTTGATGTTGTCAAAACTCAGTTGCAGTGCCAGGTTAGAAGAATTCTGCGTTTTCTTTTGTTAATATTTACACAAAGGTTAATTAGTTGCATTATTGAATTCGCGTTACTCTCTAATAAAGGTAAGAGTACCTCAATTCATCAAAAATATATAATGTATATGTACATGTGATATATCAAGTGTTACGAATGAATAAATAAGCAGGTTATTTAATGAATGAATCCAGTAACTATGGTTATAATTAACGTCGAGTAATTTTAACATGTAATGTAACTGCAATTAATATAGGGTTTGTTTTGATTAAACAGGGTGTTTGTGGCTGTGATCGGTTCTCTAGCGGTTCGATCAGCGATGTGGTTCAGGCAGTCGTGAAAAGGGACGGATATGGAGGACTTATGCGTGGTTGGATTCCCAGAATGTTGTTCCATGCCCCTGCTGCGGCAATCTGTTGGTCTACCTATGAAGCGGCCAAAAGCTTTTTCCAATGCAAGAAATGGTTCCGAGGACGACAGAAATTTCTCTTAGATGGGCGAACTAGCTCAATCAGGTTGAGCAACATGTTGGAAGAAAATGCCTTTCCCGCTTTTTTACAGCGATTGAAATAATCAATTGTCTCATACAGGGGCAAGTGTGTATCATAATAATAGGCCCGCTTGACAACGATATGCAAGTGGATATATATGTATATCTCATGCTCAAGTGTTTAATGCTAAATTTGGAGAAATTGAGGATAAAAAGATGATGATCATCATGTATAGTTGTATAAAATCACTAATCTGAATTAATAACGACCATACGATGACTAATCAAATTTTGTATCAATTTGAACCATGCTTGCCAACACGACTAACTAGGCACCATTACACCAGCCACACCTGTCACCCCCAAAACGGGACAATGACACGCCGCACTTCGGAATCACCCCAAACATGTAAGGTATAATACAAGAACAATATACAAACCATAATACCTGTCATTAGACCTCAAAATGCAACTAATACAAGATCACAAAATATATTCAACAGCCATATCCATAACAATCCACAATAACCAAATCACAGTCATATACAAACAACAACCCACAATCTCACGACAGTCAGAAATTCAATCACAAGACAAATCTAATAAATCCATAGGCACTCAGGCCCAAGCATTAAAAACCAACCTCACACTAGGATGGTAAACAGGAAAATTCTATCTCCAATAACTAGGGTATGTACTATAATCCCCTCCCTGATCAACACTCGACTCAGGACCTACTAACGTCTCCTGTTGGTTCTCAACTGCAAACATAGGAGAAATAATAACGGAGTAAACACATCGTGCTTAGTAAATAACATTTAAACCCAATTATAGATAACATGCATATAATCAGTACAAGGAACAATATACGAGACATTATCATTATTTAAAATGCAAATGTCAATCAATGAGCTCATGGTTCACAAAAGTCTTCTCAACACTGTATCCAGGTTTACCTATTATCCGCCTGAGTAGACAAGGGCATAACGGAGTGTCTATCACTTGTCTTCCTGATAGACTGGGTATAACATTTACGAAGTAGAGTACTCAGTATATCATTTCATTCGCTCACTCATAGCCAAGTCCACTAAAGTGACCCATTGAGCTCTCCACAGAAATCATTCATTAACACATAGTACAATAATGAACAATTGATACATTACATAACAAACATATAATTTATAAACGTACTTACCTTATAAATATTAATCGAAATAAATATACTTACCTTAATACCAATTATTCTATGATTACAATACCAATCATATACAGGGTATCGATAAAAAGGAGTAAACGTTACTTACCTCGAAAATCGATTTCGTAGACGTATTTTAATTTCGACAGTCTAAAACTCTAATCTCGAATCACCTAAACCAGGAGAGTGTTACACCATTAGGATAAAAATCAAAATAGGGATTCACTTTTGGGCATCACTCAAATTCTCAAATTAGATAATAATTGAACACAAAAGAGTAAGGGTTGACTTAAATTGGATGTGAAAAATAAGATAAAAATCTAAGAATTAAGGTTTATAATTTCAAATATCTCACTAGGTTAAGAATTGTCAAAACCCTAATTCAAATCTCACAAAAATAATAGTTAAAAAAAAGTCATTTCAAGCCATAAATTCAGTCCCAATAGCTCATAAATATATTTGGTAATCAAATCAATTCATAAACAACAAAATTAAACAAATAAATTTTCCTGAGAAACTTGGAATTTAACATAAAAATCATACAGATCTGGAAGTAAAACTTACTTTTGAAGTTAGATTAAGGTCTATGAGAAATCCTGAATCACCAATTTGATTTGGAGTAAATTTTTTCAAAACTAAATTTGTGATTTGAGATCTTGGTTTGGAGAATTTCAAAGGGATTTTCTCACTATCAGAAACAATTCGAATATGCTAGAGGATGTCTTCGCAGGTAAGACTTATATGATTTTCAAATTTTCACTTTCGTCCCTCAAGTTTTATAAAATTATACTTTGACCCGAAAATTTTAAACCAAATGTTTAAAAAGAGTGAAACGATTATTTAATATTTGAAAGAGATATTAATGAGTATTTAAAAGGATAAAATCAAGTACGAAAATATGTAAAATGATCAGAAAAGTCGGGTATTACAACACCAGACTGATCAATTTTGACTTGCTATGTTGCAAAATGATGAGAAAATTCATACATTGGACCGATTTCAACATATAGTATCAAGATCCAAGTTTTTTGTTATATTTTTTTTGTTATTATACTCCTATTACATCATGTGATGAAGTGATATTTATCTCTTATTTAATATTTACTTATATTCAGAATACACATGGCACATGACGTAATATGAGTATAATACCAAAAAATATGACAAATGATCTAATGTCATCATGAACTCCTTTGTTCACGTAAAGCCAATGTGGGGTGTGGTCCATGTAAGGCCAATAAAAGGTAATATGACCTTAAATGAATTAATGAGTTTATGATATTATACAATAACATTGGTTCATGAAAGAATTTTTGCAACCCTCACAATGAAGTATGGTGGTTCGTGGCTAAGTTTTACTAATAAACGCGTACATGTAACTGTATTTTATAATATTTTTTTTTAAATTATAACACATCCGAAGGGACCGTAACTGTATTTCATACTAAGTGACTTTGTTTTGTGCTCAATTCTGGAAATAGTGGCCATGAGCTTAAAATCTTACCCAAAAAAATATATAAAATTGAATGTATTTGGAGTCTTAAATTTCGGCCATAACAAAATTAGAAGTGATGGTCTTCTTTTAAAGAAAATCATATGTATAAATTTAATATAAACTTTAAAGATCCAACCAACAATAGCACCAGTGGTCTAGTGGTAGAATAGTACCCTGCCACGGTACAGACCCGGGTTCGATTCCCGGCTGGTGCATATTATAAATTTGGGATACCAACTTTGTGTACAAAACATGGTATTGTTTTCTATGTATTACGTCCCTCTTTATATTTAATTGCAAATAAAAGATGCCATAAAAATCCAAAACACAAATTCTCTTTTAAACCAAAACACAAAATGAAGAAAAAAAAAAGAGAAATTGCTGCTAAAAATTTGAAATCCATAGGTCAAGTGTAGTAGCATCGTTGATGAACGTGCTTAAAGACTGCTTTTCATCTGTTTATTTCCTGCTGGAGCAGAATTAGAAGCCATATAAAATATAATTTTTACATTCTAAGGGATGTGAAGAGAACACTCCTTCGGCATTGTGCGGGCAAATTCATGACCAGACCTGAATCACCTGATGGGAAGCACCCGCAATCATAACTATGCAAATTGAAAAAGAAACTCTACCATCCACAAACATTAACATTATAGAACATTGGGTTCACTTCCAAAATAATATTACAACGACCAAACATTCAGGAAAAAGATGCAAAATTGTCCAATATGATCATATAGGTTTTACGAATTATAACACAACACCCTTCAATGATATTAGAACTTATCTACTCCTAGTCCATCTCTAAGAACCTCATAAGCATTCCTGTTTCTGGTTCTGCTTCTTCATCCCAGCAGTGAATTGAAGCTTCGATCCATCAGATGAGACAGCAGTCACTTTCACCCACATCATCACCTTTGTTTTCATTCCTTCTATATCAACTAGCTTTCCCTTCTCCAGATATCCAGTTACAACAGTAGAGAACCGCAAGACAGATGAATCTTTATAACCCACTTCACAGACTGAGGGTATGTAGACAGTAAGCTTGCGTGTCTCCTCATTGAATTCATAGTTGGTGGCATCACGAGGGAAAATACCTACTGGCAAATCATATTCCTTAAGCAGTTCTGGCAAAGGTTTTTGCATTTTTCCTGAAGAGAGAACCAGTTATATTCATGAAAGAATGAACTACAGGTGTATATTGGGCCCAAGGACATATCAAAACCAGAAGTAATAAGTGATATGAGCTAAACACCTATCTCTAGAACACTAAAAAATAAGAGATGAAGAAGGTAAACCAAAAAGTTCATTTACAGCAGAGTAAAATTGCGTACTAACATGTAGGACAAATTGTGATACTAGATGGCTTTCATTAAAGCATATCTCTTTATTGCCCATGCCCCCCTCCCTTCATCATCCTCTCCCCTGATGCTTAGCCAGTCTCCATCACATAGTGTATTAAGCACACAAGAAGAACAAAATGATAGAATTCCGAGCGAGATAGCCAGATGGATCATTGTAACCTAACAATTGAGAAACTAGTGAACTCCATCTTTTCATCGAGAATGATGTCACTGCTGTTCCACAACTTTGCAAGTTTCAAGTTCATGTTCCACATGAATGATAAAGTTCTACATCCTATATTTCAAATTAAAAGTACAAGACTAATGTTTGACGACGACTGGATCTTAGGTGGGAGCTTAAGATAAATGATATCTAAGGATAGATAGGCAAGATATGAATTTAAGAAAGGAAAATGCAGAAGTTCATGTTTTAAGTGAAAGCCAAACCTTTAATCTTGTTAACCAACCATTTTGCTCCTCCTTCGATGCTGCTTGACATTGAGGTTGGGTACTAATTAACAAAGGAAACATTCAACATCAAAAACAAATATGAGTGCGTCTTAGAACAGAATGTGATAAAAACATATAACAGAGCTCAACAGTAACCCCGTCCACGTCATACTCACACAACATAAAACAAACAAGAGAACCAAAAAACTTTTTCACAGACTAATTAATCCAACATGCAGTAAAAGATGTCTACTTTATTTCTGAATTAATAAAAAAAACTTCCATAACCGCAGACACTTTATAGTAATAGCATGTCTTGCTGTATCAATAATTACGGTCCTTTCTCTAAATTACAAATTTTTTTTCTTTCTTTATAAAGAATAAGCATCCAAAGTACAAATTCAGTAAATAACATTTATTACAGTTTAATAAAACAATCAGGAGACTTGGAAAACCAAAACACAAGAAGGTAGTAATCCAGCGAGCTCAAATCCAATGAAAAAAATAAAAAATACTCACTCTCCTAGCCCAAAACAAAAATTAAGCATAATTAGGGATTTAACTCAGCAATAAATGTGCTGCAAGATGGAATTTAGGGTAATAATTCATACAACTATCAAAATGTTTAATGACCAGAAATTCATTAAATTCCAAAATTAAACCCCGCCTAGGGGGAAAAAAGATACATATATGATCATAAATAACAGTAGATCGTGATTTATATTGCATGCCCAACGCATAAATTGAATTAGAAAACTATAAATTATACAGAATTAGTTAACCGACAGAATAATTCCACAAATCTAGTGTCGAAATACGAAGAAGAAACGTAATTGTGGCTAAAATATATATAGAGAAAAATGCTTTCTGAGAGAGAAGTAGAGAAGGGGGAAGGGGGAAGGGGAGAGCTTACGTTGATGTCATCGCCGACGGAGTTGATCTCCTTATTGGCTTTCTGGCCTAACCAATAGGAACCAACCTTGTTCAGTATCTGATCCATTCTCTCTCTATATTTTATAATTATGCAAAAGAAACAGGAAATATTTGTGCAATCCAAACACAATTCTCAAAGATCCCACTGAGCCCTAATTTTGTGAGAGAGAAGACTTGTTGAAAGATGAAGAATTAGCGATTTTTCAACACAGAGCGATGGGGGTTCTTTTCTTTTTAGCTAATACAGGTCAATGGTTTAAAAAACACGTACCTGCAAAATTCAACGGAGAGTTTTGGGTGGGCCAGTCAAGAACTGAGAACAATCAATTGGACTGGTAGCCCACTGTTACAGATGCAGTTGGGCTATAAATTGAACATGGTAGCCCGTCCTAGTTGTGTTGGACAATATAACAGTAAAACCCCAGTATATTTCTGAATGTCTACATTACCATTTTTCATGTGGCAATGTGCAACAATGAATGTGGTTCTTAAAGTATGTATTTGTGGCATGTCTTTTATTTGCAGAGAAAGATAGATTTAGCTACGTCTTAAACTTTTTACTTATAAATAAATAAAAAAAATTAAGAATTATCCATTAATTAAAATTTAAACTTTTTTTTAAGAAGTTATGAAAATTCAAAAAGTAAAAATTATTACTCACTCCGCAATACAAAATAAGTATTGCATCCCATTGAATGATTAAAAAGTGGTAGAATTCTCTTATTTTTCATTTATTTCAACGACTGTCATATCCATCCCACATTGAGGAGTAGACAAAAACTACTCCTAAAATTCCTCCACATGATTCCTCCACCGACTCCACCTTTCAACAGTCACCACCGCTCATCGGCTTCCGCCTCCCCTTGGCAATAGATGTCATGAGAAGAATATAAACAGTGTTTTTTTTTTTTTTAAAGATTTATTTTTTATATCAACAAATTTAGTTTTCACATAAGGTTAACACCTCAATTACACCGTGGAGTGAAAAATACAAAAAATATCAAACATTATCAAAAATCCTATGGGATAAACTCCGTTCGGTCATCAAATCTCAATTTATCTTGGTTAATTTCAGGAATTTCCTCCCACGAGACTGCACTTTTCTGAATTGTATTCACAATTCTAATATTTAATTTTGTGTTTATCAATTTGACATAATGTAACAACTTTTGTGATAATTATTACGTTTATGAAAACCAATCTAGTTTTTTATGGAGAAAAAACGATATATAAATATATGAAACCTTTTGTATCCCTAACCATTATATTTAGAAAATATACTATCGTATCAGTTTGTCTAAGGGTATGTTTGATAACTCAACTTAATGTTGAAAATTAATTGATAACTCAACTTAATGTTGAAAATTAATTGATTAAGAAATTTTTGAATTCAACATGTTTGATAACAGAATTCTCTTATCACTTAATACATTAAGCACTGTTTAATTTATATTCAAAATTTTAAGTGAAAATATTTTCACTCTATCTGCTGAATTTTAAATAAATGCACAAACACATAGTCTAACACACATACTCTCTCACACATATTCACACACACATTCTCTCACTTGCACACACACTCTCATACAAACATATACTCTCTCACACACAAAAATACACATTTTCTCATATATATATATATACATTGTCTCTCTCACACACATACTTACACTTAATCTCTCACACACATTCTCTCTTGTACTTTTTCATACTCTTATTCACACACACTCACACACATGCATATTCTCTCTCACTCACATACACACACTCTATCACACAAATGCTTTCTCACACACATACATACCCTATCACACACATTCTCTCTCATATATATTTATACTATTCTTAATTATTTATTTTCTTTTCTACGTATATATGACAATTATTTATAATAAATTAAATATATGTATGAAGTGACATATTTAATTCAGATATTGAATTCTATTGATTATCAAACATAAATAAATTTATTAATTCAGCAATTAATACATTCAGAACTTATAATTCAGATTTCAGAATTCATAATTCAGTATTCAGCATTAACAAACACCCCTTAAGATTTAGAAACACTTAGAAAATTATTTTTATTTTTTTTCTTTTCATTCAATAGTGACCCATTACAGTGACCCAATAATATCAATAGATTGCTCATTCGATATTCTATGGTATTATTTAAGCTATCCCGTAGACTAATTTTGTTTTAAAGATATAAAAGCTCTTTCACGGTAAGTGTAAAACTCATGAATTTTGAATTTTAGAATAATTTGCAGATCGGTCAAAGTGTAATACCCACGAATTTTTTTTTTAGTTTGTAAGTACAAGATAAAAATCTGTAACAGTCCTAAGGATGAAATAACTATAATAGTACTATCCTACCCCTAGTATAATTGTTTCAGTAGTACACATCTACAAATAACTATTAGACTATTACATAACACAAACCTTGGAGAGAATTTCAACAATATTAAAGGTTAGTCTTCTTTTTAGTTAGTTTTAATTAATTATTTTCGTTTTTAATTTTAGAAAAATTAGATGCTTAATAATTTTAAATATTAGTTATTCACTTTATTAGATTATTTGCTTATAAAGTTAGTTCAACTAATGTAAAAATTATTATTGGTAGTTAATTTATAAAATTATATTTTTTAGGGATTAAATTCGGATTTGTGTATATGAAAATTATATATACTATATATATATATATTTTGAATTATAATAGCATTTTATTATAGCAAGATATTTTTTTTAAGAAAAAAAGAGTTATTTGATCATGAGATCAAAGAGATCAGAGAGTAGAATTGAAGGAATAAGAAGAAAGATTAGAGAGAGGAGACTAGAAAATATATATATATATAACTGTGGCCATGGAGCTCTCGTGAGGAAAAAGAAGAAAGTTGACAAAAGTTTCTGAAATTGCGTCTTAACCCCTCAAAGTTTTATATAACTTTTAGAAAGGCCAAAGAAACTTTTATAGCGACAGATTGAGTCATTTTGAGGTTCTGAAATTATAGATAAGCCTGTATGATTTTCCAAGGGATCCCATCAGTCCATAGAAGCCTTCTTGAATTACTAAAATGCCCTTATAGTTTGTCAATATTTCACTTAGGTCCCTAAAAGTTTATATAAATGATAAATTGATGTGTGTAAAGTTTAAATGAAGTTAATATTTAACCCCAAAAGGTTCTATATAATATTCATAGAGACCCTTAATGACTTTGTGAAATGACCAAAATACCCTCAAGTATTTTAAAAGTTACATAGAAGCCCAAATTAGTTTTTCAAAGTTACGAAAAGACGCCGAATGGATTTCTAAATTTGTAAACTATTCTAAAATGTTTTATTTAGCACAAATGGAGTCCAAAAAGTTTTTCAAATATTATAGATGAGTTTTCTTAATTATCGTTAGTCTTATAAGGTTATAATAATTACTGCAAAGTACTTTTTTACTACAAGAAAACTTTGATATGATAGTAAATATTATTTTTGCAAAAATTAGGACAATTATAGATGTTTGGAAAGGATGAGTATTCAGGGAATTGTTATAGAATATTTAAGTAAATACCAAGCATGTACTAAGTGATAAAAACGTGAATTTTTTTATAAGAAATACTAAAAATGAGCAAGTACAAGATAACGTGAAATTTCGCATATCTGTTGTAATTGGTGCTTACCCTCTGATTTGTAAATTATTTTACGAACAACACCATATATTTTCTTAAATAATTTATAAATCAATTCATGTTTTAAGAGATTGTTTTATGAAATGTGTTTTACGAAATGATTATTTGATTATGAAAATTTAGATAATGTATGACTATTTGACTTGCTTGAATTTCAAGTTATAAAAACGTGATATATGCATGATTTTTTATATGTATGAAATGCATGTGACGAATGGGTAAATATTAATCGACAAAGGTTCTAAACGGACATGAAATAGTCGATAGGGATTATAGTCCTGATTTATACTGATATACTAGTATACTGATAAACGATAAACGATATACGATAGGTCAAGTGGTTCCATGGAAACTTCTTGACAACCTTTTCTAGTGAGGTCCATCACTAGGTTGAGTACTCAGAGCTGATGAAAACATGTATGGTTTGAGCCTCTAAAAAAAAGTGTACATGATTTGGAAATGAATTTGTGATATGTCATAAATTATTTGAAAAGTATGTGTTATATGACTTGATATAGATAAATGATACATGAGATATTTCGAAATACATGTTGAATTACATGACTATATGTAATGAAAATGGCATACGATTTAAAAAGATGATTTTGACAAAAACATATAAGTGTGATAGTATAACTTGTTTTTGTGAAAAGTATATGTATATGTAACTGCCTGATCCAGCAGGGTGTAAGTGCTATCTACTGGGCGACTTGTCGCTCACCCTATTCCTTATATTTTTGTACAGACGATGAGTACGAGTACGTCATCATAGAGGACGAAGCATAGACGCACTCGGACAAAGAATATTGATATTTAGTAATAGGATCATACTATAGTTATTTGATTTTGCATAATCCATCTATTGGAATAAGTTGAGCATGTGTGTTCGTGACACTATATTTTTATTTATTTTAGGATTTATTATTTGAATAAGTATCGCATTAAATTGGATATCATTTGTGTGTCTATATTTTATCTGCATTATTTATATTTGAAGTTACTATATATGAATGATACTTTGTATTCGTAGAAGTACGATGTCATGGACTACTACGAATGACACGTGTCTGATATGTGCGGGTCATGAGCGTGATACAAAGAGTCACCAACTTAAATTCTCAAAATCTCAATATTCAAAACGATCTTGACGTTAGTAGAGCGGACTACATACGATTCACGAATCATAGTTTGATGTTTCTCAATATTTTTAAATCTCAAATCTAAATTATATATGTTTGATGTTTCTCAAATCTCAAACCCATACAATACACACACGAACGAACGCACGCACGCACGCATGCATGGCTTTCAATTTTGATGGTTACAACAGTCCGTCCAAAAATTAAATGAAGATCACGTGCGTCACACATGGATTGCGTGAGAAGAACTTCAATAGTATCCAATTTTTCACGTCTGCTGTCTGGGACTCTGGACCACGTAAGATTAACTGCACCTTTTTTCTCTTCTACCTTCATGGCCTCTATTTGTTTTGTTAATTAAATTTAAGATTTTGACGCTTTTAGCTCTTTCGTCACAACAAAACAAAGAGAGCCTGGTTAATACGAATGGAAAATACTTACATAGATTTGATTTTTGATTTTATTTGTAAACTCTGCGATCAAAATTAAATCTTATAAAATCTTATTTATATTAACTTATGTTATATATTTCATAATATTTAATTTACACCACAAAATTATAAATAGGACAAAAAATCAGCTTTACCTAAATTTTTTCCTAATTCGAATTATATAGTTTGTCAATTACTACAACAAGAGTAATTTCAGTAATTTGCCCCTTACATGTCAGAGAATGAAACAAAGGTTGACTTTCTAATTCATAGTAATTAGAATGAAACAAAGGTTGACTTTCTAATTCATAGTAATTAGTAAAAATAATGTATAGTCAAGACTTGGAATTTGCAAGAATCTAGATTTAGAAATGGAGTTTCTGATCAAAGAATAATGGAAAAGAATAACATCCATGGAGCTACTAATCCAATAACTTTAAGATTTAAATTACTTAGCTCAAAATACTTAAAATTAAATTAATAATAAATGTGTAGATGGCCAGTGATATTATAGTGTTGAATATCCATTTCATATGTAAGATAAGACCCTACACAATATGCACATAATGAAATCAGTGAGGAGATGCCTCTCCCATTGACATATGCTCCAATCTGACCTTATTTTTTAATTATTTTTCTGCGTTTGCTCCAACACAAAATTAATCACGTCAATTCTACAGATGTAAAATATCTAGGTTTATTAATTCATGGGAAAATTTTTAGATAGATGTTATTTTATTTACTTATAAATTTTGTGGTATAAATTATGAAATTTTACCTGTTAATGTTATTTATAATAAATAAAATATAATACAAACCATATATTCTATAAATAAAGTGAAAAGATCATTATCAGTGTAAATATTTTCTTAATCAATGTTTATACCCAAACGAGGAAGATTAGGACTTACCAACCAAACTGAAATTCTTATGGTAATGCAAATATTTCTCATGCGGTCTAGACTCTTCTTCACTAATTGGAGAAAGTTTATCTTCTTCTAATTACTTTACAAAAATATAATTTTACATTATTTTTAGAAATCACAACTATTCACAATATAATCTATACTTATACATAAATTTTGAAAATAAATAAAAACGTTTTTTCCATTGAATTAAACGTTTAAATTTTTTCTTGATTTTGACTCATTTTACATGATCTAAATATTTCAAACAAATTGAATGATAAAATATTTTTGAATATATTTGATTTTAAAGTAAGTTGGTCTACTTATCTAAATAAAATTATTGATATAATTTGATAATTTTTAAATCTTTTTTCGTTTAAATACAATTGATTTAAATACGATTGATCATTACAGAAAACTGAAGGTAAAAATAATGGAGAGATTTCCAACCTATACTTATGCAATTATTTGTTAATTTGGTTGCATCGAGTTGAGTCAAATGTCATCCTAAAATATACATTCAGGAGCGTTGCTGTTGGTTTTTTTTTTTTGGTAAAAAATAAGAGTTTTGTGGTATAGTTGACGAAAACACAATGCTCAAACTAAGGTTCATATACTTATAAAAGACAAAATGTATGGGTATCAAAGAATCTAAATATTTTATATTTAGTTGGTGCATAAACATTGATACATGTAAAAATATGCCCTATATAGGTACGTACTTGCTCTTTTATAGACTAAAAAAGAGAATTAGAGAATTAGTAAGATTATAGATATTGTAATTTTGAAAATCATAGAAACTAATTATAATTCTTGCGAAAGAGTTTTTATTCTAATAATGAATGAATATCTACAAATTAAGTGGTGAAATCACTTAAAATATAAAAATAAGAGATAAATATTAAAAAATGTTTGTGAAATTATACACCATAAATTTCTCATTTTCCACTAAAAAAAATATTGTCCGACTTATTCCTCATTTTCTTCAACTTGAATTAAAAATACATCAATAGGAGAGCAATGGTTGCCCAAGTTGGGGAAATTCTTTAAGAGTCCCTCTTGGGGTTGTAATTTTCTTCAAGTTGGGGCTGTAGAGTCCCTTATTTTTTCTCTTGTTTTATTTACAATTTTCATATATTAAAAAACCCCATCAAACCGAGGGAGTCGGTTTACGAACCTTTTCTCTAACCACGTATTTATTACCAAAATGTCCAACCGGGCCCTCAGTATACATAGCACATACAGCATAACTACAATACGTTATACATAGAGAGAAGTGGGTGGACTCTGGAAAGATGGCAGCATCATTATCTCAGCCAAGCAAAAGCGCTAATCCACTCCCCCTTTTCCCTTGAGCCGCCTTCACCTCAGGGAAAGTGACCAACCCCACGGACCCTTTTTCTCCCCTCCATATAATCATTAATTTGAGGGAGAAAACTTTGGGATCTTTTTTCATTTTCTCACCTGAAAAGATCAGCAAAGATTCATAATAAACCACTTATCTGGAAAATGCCTTCTAATACGCCTAAATCATCTCTTCTTCTTCACAGAATCCATAGCCAAACCACCACCACTAGCTCCAGCGCCGCCGCTAACTTCCTCCTTTGGACTCCCTTGCCCTGTGCATCTCAGGTCCCAGACTCCGTTGCTCTCCACCACACCCACCCAGTGGGCCCCAGCCAGTGCTGCTCCGCAGTGATCCAGGAAATCTCTGCCCCACTTTCCACCGTATGGTCAGTGGTCCGTCGTTTTGACAACCCACAGGCCTACAAGCACTTTGTAAAGAGCTGCCACGTAATTCTTGGGGACGGCAACGTGGGTACCCTCCGCGAGGTCCACGTCGTCTCCGGTCTCCCAGCGGAAAATAGCACCGAACGCCTAGAGATCTTGGATGAGGAGCACCATGTTATCAGTTTCAGCGTCGTGGGCGGAGACCATCGGTTGTGTAATTACCGTTCCGTTACAACCCTCCACCATGCGCCTGACGGCTACGGTACCGTTGTCGTGGAATCGTACGTTGTTGACGTACCAGTTGGTAACACCAGAGAAGAAACATGCGTGTTTGTGGATACAATCGTTAAATGTAACCTCCAGTCACTAGCCAAGATCGCTGATGGATTTAACCACACAAAACGTTGTAACTACGAACATCATTTCACCAGTGCCTTAATTTTTTTTGGTGGCAACAAAAACAAGTGTTGTTCGAAATTGTTTTCTATCTGGTGTCCAGCTTGGATTGTTGGGGAGTTGATGAACGTGCGCTACCATTGCTAATCAACAGCTGTTTTGTTTGATTACTGAATTGTACTTAAGTCTCAGGAACATGGGCTTAAATTGTACTTAGCATGTTTTGTTGTTACTTATTCCAATTCAACTTTTTGGTTTGTTATTAGGTAGGATAGGTGTATAACCATGTTCAATATTTCTATCAATATGAATTTCAGTTGACTCGTTCATTATAATTCGGCGCATTTGGTTTTTTCTCGTATGCTATGCTATGCACTTGGAAATGCTTTTGGACTATGCTGGTAATAGTATAAAAGGACTTCTTTCATGCGGTGTCGGTTGATTTTTTATATTATTAAGTGTATATATATATTATATGTGTAAAAATAATATTGAATTAAAATTTAAATAATATATATATAGTAAAATATTTAAGTAAATTCGATTTTTAATTTTATCTTTAGATTTTGTGATTAGAATTAAATTTTAAAAAATTTTACTTACATCAAAGTTAAAAATCGAATCTAGTTAAATATCTTAACTAGATCTAGATATATATTCTCTATATATATATATATATATATATATATATATGACATCGTAGAAAATATAGTATTGAAAGATTTATTCGTAGTTGAGTAGTGACAAATAACAATGCGCATAAATGAAGGCAACCGACGTAGTGTAAGCAAGTATATGCTGTTTTAAACACTCCAGCTAGGATTACAATTACAAGCAGTATTAGTTTTCTCTTTTCTGTAAAATAAAAAACAAAAAAGAGAGAGTATTAAACAATGAACAACTGTATGTTCTTTGAATAAGGTAGCCTTCACTTGATGTGTTCATAAAGCGTTTATTGGCCGTCCTTCCAGTGAGCAACCAAGCGATCCAGGCGATTGAAGTGCATGCAACTACTTGAGCTTAAAAAGTACAGTTGCACTTGTATATTAGTACAAGGCATTGATTAAATTAATCACGTTTCCCCACTAAGCCCATTGATTCAATTAATCGTGCACCATTCCCAGTAGGAGTACGATGTGGCGAAAAATGAGGAAAGAAATTAGTAGTACCATGTAGTAATTGTTTGATAAGTGTGTGAAATAGTTGTCTTGCTCATTTTGTATTATTGGATAGATATAACAATCTCAGAGATCATTAGAAAATAAATAAAATATTTTATGTTTTAATTATTGAATTATTTATAATATTTAATATATAATACAAAATAAATAGTAAAAAGTTTTTCCCTGTTTACCAGGTTGTGATAACGAGTGTGGATTAACCATTTCACATGCTACAGTACTGCTATGGGTTGTTCTTTCCTGTGAACTTTACACATGAAAAGCATGAAAGATTTGATAGGATGATCTCCCCACCCGCTCTCCCACCCCCAAAAAAAAAACCCCAGCTTAGAGTTCTGTATCGCAAATTAAAGAAACCTTTATCAGAAAATTTCGCACCACGGCAGTATGGTAGCCCTGACAATTTTTTACTATTGCAAGGTGACAATTTTACATTGTTAAATAATTAAAAAATATTAATTTTTTTTTATTTTTCAATTATATTAACTATTGTCATAGTAGATAGTTAAGATTTATTCAGTAGCCAGGCTATAGGTATTGATTTAAATTTAGGATCTATTTATTTGGATGTAAAATAATTTCTAGAAAATATTTTTCATCCAACCGGGCAGACCCTTGATACATCAAAATATCATCAAACTGATAACCCTAGTTCATAAGTTTCTTGTAATTAGAATGGTTAAATAGCTCAGCAAAATACTATTACTGATCTGTGGGTTATCTTTTCCTTTAAATTTCCATTTATTACATTTTGTTTTGTTTGATTATTCTCTTGGTGGAACACTTTTTAATGCATTCAGATCCTGTTATATTTTGAAGGAGCTAAAAACTAATCTATTTTTATTGGGAGAGCCCAAAAAAAAACAATAAAGTTGACTTGCAAAACAGAGAAATTGGGATGGAATTTTTAGGAAGAAGGTAAACCATTCTTTTATTGAACAAACTAAAGTTTGGTGACAAATTCATAAGACTGCAACTTGCGGATTCTTTATTTTCGTTAAGTATCTTTTATTTTATATCTCATTTTATTCTTTGTCACACTACTAAATAAATTATTAAAATTATTTTACAAAATTTTGATAATTCGTTAGATAGTGGGATAAAACGTGAGACAGAATATGAGACCAAAAATTCTGTATCCTTTCTTTTTGATTTGGCGTGGGTATAATAACTCACTGTTAAGGATTTTCTATCCTATTTTTTATTTTACTTTATATCTCACTATTTGATTAATGATCAAAATTTTTCTATTAAAATTTTATATTTAAAAGAATTTTGACAGTTTATTAAGTAAATAAACGAGGAATGAAAAAAAAAGTGGGATGGTAAAATCTCTGTCATAAGATCTCTGCAGCGGCCATAAGACCTTTAAATAGCGCTAACCAAACTAAAATCTAAAACCATTCAACCACTGATTTTTTGAACTAACACTATTAACAAATACTAAAATTAATTACATTAAAATTCTAAGACACTTGATTTATATGCCAATATATTTATATGCCGAGTAGTTGATGAAACAATATTGTTTAGTTCTAGAGAAGGAAGAGAAAATTGTATAGAGAGAGAAAGTGATGTTTTATGTAAATAAATTTGGGGATTCTTGGAAATTAAGGGTAATTTTTTATTTATAAGTATTTGGTTAAGAGTTTAGGGTTCATATTCAATGTTCAAATTGTCCTCAATTAAATCGAATTTACATGTATTCGAATTGATCTCAATCCAATCGAATCTAATATGTAAAATCTAAATTACTTGTATACTAATTATATATTTTTGTCTGTAATAAATTATTTAATTACATCTTACGCAAGCTCAACTCATTAAAGAGTTAATTTGTGAGCATATCATCAGTAGTGTTGCAACAAATTTATGTACGCACACATGCATTTGCCCAGTATTCCACCTTTGTAGTTATATGCTGCAACTTGCAAGATTAGATAAGCAAATAGTACTAGTAATAGGACACCAGATTAGTGTGAGAGCAAATTAAACGAACGGTCATGCCAAGGAATGTACTAATAGTAGCTACAAATTTTCGGTTTTAAGTTGAAAAAGGCATGGAGAAGCATGTAATTGCATTAAAATAATGGTAATAATAAAAGTAATGGTGAATCAACAATAGCTGCCTCCTGCAACTTGCAGGGTTTTGATGAGACCAACCAGCGAAATGTTGAAAAAGAAAATGCAAGTTGCAATAAATTGACTGCCTCTCTCTCATCAGATCGACCTGTTTAAAAAAGTACTAGTAGTAGTATATGCAAGGCAACTTAGGCAAGTAGGAGTATTGTTTGTGTTGTTAATGTTTTGTTGCGCTCTGAATATTATTGTTGAAAAACAAGGAGATGTTTGATGCAAGTTGGAGTGCAAGTGGGCAAAATGAATAGCGGCTTTTTAATGATCCCCGTGCCCCGCCTCTTGTCTTTACTTGTGAATGTTGAATGCGTTCACGCAACTCCGTTCTTCCAAAATTCCTTCTTTCTTCTCTCTTTCTTCGGTCCTTCCATACTTTCTCTCTCTACATGTATATCTCATGCATATTGCCGTATTGGCAATTTTATTTTGGCATATTTTGGGTCAGTCAGGTTGACTAAATGAAATTTTTTTTATTATATGAATCTGATTCACAATAAGTGAGATAGATCTTTTATTTTATATTCATTTATATTATTCTAAATAAATTTATTTTTAATGAGTTAAACTGATGTAAATGAAAATGAACCAACAAATCCATCTCACTTATCATAAATCAAATCCATATAAAAAATTTTCTAACCAACTGGTGATGGATAACGATCAAGTCTCGATTCTCAATTCAATTTCCCAAAAGCTCTATTTTTCCTCTTTTACCTTTTGTTTGAATTTGACCACACTGTACATGACTCGCATGCATCCAAATTTTTATTTTGATTAAAATAACTACTAGATAGTTTCTCAACCAATAAAATTATGTTATTTAAAATGTAAGATTTTAAAAATATAGATCCGTCACTCTAAATAAAATTTTTTATTAATTAAAGAGTAACTATTAAATATATTTAAAAATTATTTTAACCGATATAAATTTTTTTTGTGAATGTACTTTGCTTTTAAATAGTTGTAGTATCAGTTCCGTCTGGATAATTAATGTTTAAGATATTAATTAGTAAAATAATTAATATTAGTAAAACTTTAAATTGCAATATATCTTAAATAATAATTAATTGAAAAAGTGTTTAAAACATTGATTATAATAAAATTAATAATAATAAAATAAACAATCCAAACAAAGCCACTTCATTTCACTTTCACGCTCGTAAATAAACTTGCTGCTGCTTGAAAAATTAGTAGTACGTACTATCAAATACTACCCTTAACAATAGATATTGACGCAATTACGTGTGCGAGGTTCATATCAATTTCCTCACCAATTTTATTGAAATCCTTGGACAAATTACTACCCACTAGTAATTGAAGTAATTAATGACTAGGGATTTGTTTTTAACATGTGGAACAGATTAACGCATACACAAAACATAAGTTTGGCAATGATAATTTATTAATCATTGGTATAAAGAAGAAAGAATAAATTGTTGGAGAAGGAATTTATATTTTGCAAGAAAACTTATAGCTATGTGGATCTCCAAATTTTCTTCTTGACCCAAGTTTTTAAGGCTACGAAGATAAAACCTGTTGGACGTGGGCACTTAAGACCCCTTATGGTTGTAGTTTCCACTTTCCATCAAGAATGAGCACAAGGTAATTTCTTTTCCCTTTTTGATCAGTTTGATCATTGATATTCTTCTTTTTTGCCCTGTCAATTTTTGAACACACTTCATCATCATCATCATCTATTAATAGCCTTTAATCAGTTAAAAAAAACTGAAGTGAATTGCAATGGATAACTGGGCCAGCGGAATAGACTCTAACCACTAACTAACTTAATAGTACTATATATGATCAAGTATTTTTTTTTTTTTTTTCTATTTTTCTTTGATTCCTTCGTTCTCTTAATAAGTATGTTGTATTTGACAGGGAAAAGAATACTAGAATAGTGTGGTGCAATGATGGTAATAATATTTGAATCCTTACATGTTGCTTGAGATGGACAAATGATCATAGTATTTTATTTGCAACTATATGGCCACAGCAATCCAAGCCTTTTCTTTTACGTCTTGGAGCTCTTTTTCTTTTCCTTTCAAAATCATATCTTGCTTGCTAGACAAGATCTAAATTCTTTTTCCCTTTTCTATTTTTAACTACTATCAATTACAATATCAGGACCAAATTAATGGTTTATATTTAATATGGCTAAAATATTTGATTTAGGTGGAACTTGAGTAGTTTACTAGACAAACGAACATAATTAAATTAAACAGCCAAAGAAACCGTAGTACGATGAAGACACGAGTACTGTCTATCTAGGTGGGATTCACAAAACAATTCTTTAAAAGAAAAAGTGCTAATTTTTAAAGAAATTTAATTCTTCAGTTTTGGTGCTAACAATATAGTAGTACTTATTTCACAGGTTATCGGATGGTACAATATTTGGAACCTCGTCTGCAGCTTTCTAGCCATTCACAAATAACCATTGATACAAGTCATGATCTGGATGTTAACTTCTTCATGTCCTGGGCTTATGGGGCGTTCCTGCCTGATCAGGTATTGGATGGAGAGAGGAAGATTAGTTTGCTGAGTTGCCATTCCTTCACATCAACGACCATTGATTTCGAAATTCCAACTGCCCTAACAACTCAACCTAATATGCCACTGAAAACTTCGTTACCCGATCCCCAGTGAAAGGAAATATCATATTTATGATTCCGGGATTATTCCGACTTTTATTAGGGGAAAACATTAAAGATGAAGGAAAGTATTCACTTATCAAACAAAACAAGCAAAATTAGATAGATACACGAATGGTTTATTTCCCTTTTATATTTCACCAATTGGGCAGCAGGTTGAATAATCAAAATTTATTCATAGCAATAATTATGTGAGCTCTAATTAACTATTCTTATTAACTAAATATTCCATCCGTTTCAAAATAATTATTGCATTTGATTGCACAGATTAAAGATGCCATTAAATTCTATTAATTTTGTAAAAAGATATTTCATAGTGACTAAGTTACCTTTTTCCATTAATATCCCATCTGCATAATCCTTTATTTATTAATGTGGCACTAGGATAAAAGTTAAAAAAAATGTCATTTAATACTTTCTTGATTTTCTAAAATGATAGATAATATACCACAAGAAAAATTATTTAAAATGACAATTATTTTAAAACGGAAGGAGTAAAACTCTAACATTTATTTCCCTTAAAATTGAATTTTTGATGATCACAAGCATATTATTCTATCAGGATTATTGATCGAGTAATATTCTAGATTGACAAGGTTCGCTGAAAAGTTCAACAAGAGAAAAAAAAATGTAGCAGGTGTACTGGCCACAAAAAAATAGATATATATATTTCTTTTTTGGTAAAAGATATGGGTACTTTAGTGAATTATTTAGAAGGCATTGTAAAACATCAATGTTTTAAAAACTGGACCGGACATTGAATCAGTGGCCTGTCCGGTTTGCGGTTTAATCTGTCCGATTGGTCGGTCGGTTCACTAATTTAGGTTTTTTTTTTTTTTACTAAAGTGTGACATAATTTAAAATGGTCTAAAATATATTTATATAAAATCTAAAATAGAAATGAAACACTATTTTTGTAGAATTATAGTCCTAATATCCAAAAATACTGATCAAATTTCTAATAAGAAAAATGAAATTTATACAAAAATAAGTATAAAAAATATGAAAAACATAATAATTTAATAGTTTAGGCTTTGGTGTGTTCAATATTTTGCTATTTTGGAGTCTATTTAACGATTTTTTAATTTTTCTTTTTATTTAAATTATTTTTTATTCTGAAATTTAAGAAAAAATCGATTTTTTACCGGTTCTGTCCGATTTTTTAGACATACCGGATATATAGTTGGACCAGACCGGACCGGACCGGTGGTTCTTCCGGTTCGCGATCCGACCAGTCGAGTCCGGTCCGGTTTTCAAAACATTGTAAAACATCCAAACATTACCAATTGTTGCTTTCACAAAACTACCATGGAAGACATGGTTCCGCAACATCATTAAGTACAAGTCAAGAAGCTTCAACGTTACCAACCAATGATAAATTAGTTTTGATAAAAGGGGTCATCGAAGGATAGAGGAGAGAGATATTTAATTCGCAGCTGGTATATATGCAAATTAAGAGATCGAAGCTTCTGATCAATCCATGGCGAACAAGCAGCAAGTAGTAATATGGGATGTCAGGTGCAGCTTCCATTCTCTAATTGCCCTTCTTGTTCTTGGCTTAGTGGGCGGAGCCGTTTATTTGACAGCACAAAGTGGACAACAATTGTTAGAAGATGATCATGATGATACTATTCTAGTACTACTAAAAGTACTACTACTCCTTCACCAACTACCAATAATGATCACTCATCACCAAAATGCAATTTGTTTTCAGGAAAATGGGTATTCGATAACAAGTCCTATCCTCTCTACAAAGAGAAGCAATGCACCTTCATGTCCGACCAAGTAGCTTGCGAGAAGTTTGGAAGAAAGGACCGCACTTACCAAAATTGGAGATGGCAACCCCACCAATGTGACCTTCCAAGGTTTTCATATAATTTTCCTTCACATCCCTCTGCATTTTGGGGTTTTTTTGTTTTTTAAAAAAAATTGCATTTAACTTTTTATAACCATGCATTAAGTTGCATGAGGAGTACTACCTACATAATTGGTTATGGCTATTAATTGAGCTTGGTGGAACTTTTTTCCGTTCTATGAAATTAAGGTTCAATGCCACAACATTGCTAGAAAAACTCAGGAACAAAAGGCTTGTGTTCGTTGGGGATTCTCTGAACAGAGGCCAATGGGTATCTATGGATCTCCTGTGTCTACTCGAGACATCAATGCCTTCATCATCTCCAAAATCTATGATCAATCACGGTGGCAACTTGATCTACTTCAAAGCGAAGGTAAGTCCACATATTCCAATACTAGTTTTCACATTTTTTCTTCGAATTCTCTAATTCACTTCATGTCTCACCCTCCACCTCTCATACACCCGATATTGGCCGTGTGTACTTACACCTGCTGATCATTCAAATAGTAAGATACGAAATTAGTACAGGAATAGGAGATGACTTTGTATATATGCACTTGCACACTTTCTTTTAATTAATTAATTTGGGGCTGAGTTTGGGTTGATGAAGGAATATAATGCATCAATCGAGTTCTACTGGGCGCCACTGCTAGTGGAATCGAATTCAGATGATCCAGTGATCCATCGGTTACCAGATCGAATTGTCAGAGCCCAGAGCATTGAAAAACACGCTAGGCACTGGACTGATGCTGACATACTTGTGTTTAATACATATCTTTGGTGGAAGCTACGAATGGCCCAGGATGAAGATCTTGTATGCCACCCAAATCAAACTCATTAAGTTCTTCCAAATTTTATTTTTTTTGAACAAATTAATGCTGACTCCTCATTGGCAGGTGGGGTTCTTTTGAACAGTCGGATGGTATCTACAAATATGTAGAGATGTTACGCAGCTACGAAATGGCATTGAAGACATGGGCCGATTGGTTGGAAATCCATGTCAACCGTACCAAGACCCAATTATTTTTCATGAGCATGTCACCCACTCATGAACGGTACCCTCTACAGGCCCATACCATTGTTTGAATCATTCATTTTGCGATCCATTATTAACAACTACATTCCTTTTTTTCTTTTATTATTATTATTATTTTTTTCTTCTGTTCTTAATCTTTTAATAAATAAATAGAAAGGTTTCCGTTTGATTGATGCACCGCAGGGCAGAAGAATGGGGCAAGGCGACGGGTGAAAATTGTTACACGGAAACGGAAATAATTGAGAAGAAGAATTACTGGGGTCCCCAATGGATCGGATTCAAAGATGATGCGAGTAGTGGAAGAAGCCATCAAGGAGGTTGGAAAAAGAGGATTAAATGTCCAAATGATTAACATCACACAACTATCAGAATATCGAAAGGAAGGCCACCCTTCTATCTATAGAAAACAGTGGGATCCCTTAACCCGAGAACAACTCGCTAACCCCGCCGTTTACGCAGATTGTATACATTGGTGTCTTCCTGGAGTTCCTGATGTTTGGAATGAACTCCTCTATGCTTACATCTTGAATCACTCATCATTTCATCACAATTTATTCTAATCCTAGGCAAATTAATCCAACACTAATTTGTGCGGCTTTGTTTAATTCCCTACGCTCTCTCTCTCTTCCTGCAACCACTCATGAGTAGCAAATAATCTTAGTTCAAAATAGGACAATTTTATGGTCCAAGTAACGTTATACTTGATATAATAATATCATACATTTTATATACTTATATAATACAAATCTTAAACAACAACTGTATTTATATACTTAGTGGGATTATAGAATTCTCATAAAATAAATCCAAAAAAAAAATGGTATAATATCATGAATTTGGTATACTTGTGCAACACAAGTCACTAAGTTTTAAGGTATAACAGTATTGTATTTAACGGATTATAAAATTCTTAAAAAAACTATAGAATTCTCAAAAAAATATTGTTAACTATTCCACCAATAAAAATTCATGATCAAAGGAAACAATATTGATTATTTCTATAAGAGAAAAAGGGGGGAGGAATATCCTGCTAGTGCTAGGATATGTATTGTAGTAAGAAAATAAATAAACTAGGAAAATACTCGATTCAATAAGATTGTGAAACGTAATCTCAAAATTGGGAAATTTTTATTTTTCAAAAGAAAGGAAGGTGAACAAGAGGGCTGCAACAATATATCCTTGATTAGAATTATTACCCTTCTTGAAAAAACAGACAATAAGATTTTTATCATATGCCTATTGGATTCAATCTGATGATTATCGAGAGAATTATCTCGGTTGACCAATGCTTATCAAGTCTTCCAAAAAATATACTCCATAAAAAAAACCAAAAATTATGCTTAATTTACTACCTTAAACCTTGTCCAACTAAAACTCTCCCCTTTACATGCATGATTCAAGATCACAAGAATACGTATGCATTTTTTTTTTTTTTTTTTTTTAAAATATTAATGTACACCACTGACTACGAAATCTGGATTTATTTTCTCGCTGAAACCTATATGGTAAGTTTGAAAGTATTTTTGGTGGTTTTAATGTAAAGTTGATTTCCTATGATCTTCCCATAAAACCAAACATTAAAGAATTTCCTTATTGTAGTTATATTTTTCCATCTCTAACGAGGCGTTACAATAAATACTTCCACTTTCCAAATATATCCCATAAACACTACAAGATGTTTCCGTACTAGTATTAATTTAGGTTAAGGTTTTTATGCAGTATTTCTTTGGGGACGGTAAATATTTATCATGGCAAAGAAACAACAGGCATTTCCTGGTTCCTGGTCGGCTTGTGGGAAGCACCTTTCATTATATTGCGATTTTCGGCTTTACGATATTGCTTACAATTGCCATGTACTATTGGAATAGAGAGGGCAGACTTCTCCAAAAATCAGGGCTTATAACATCTTCTTATGTAGAAATCCGTGGCAACGTACCCACAAATTGCAGTATATCTATTCCTCACCAAGAAAAGAAAAAGTGCAATTTATTTTCTGGTAGATGGGTTTATGATAAAAAATCTCTCCCTCCTTACAAAGATCGGAATTGTACATTCATGTTCGATGATTTGGCTTGTGAAAAATACGGAAGAAAGGACTTGAAGTATCAGTATTGGAGATGGCAGCCCGATGATTGTGATCTCCCAAAGTTTGATGCCAAAGCCTTACTCAATAAGCTAAGGGATAAACGGCTTGTTTTTGTGGGAGACTCCTTGAATCGAAACCAATGGGTTTCGTTTATTTGCTTAATTGAATCATCAATTCCTTCGAGTTTCAAGTCAAGGGTTTTGGAAAGGAAACCTCTATCGCTTCAATGCTAAAGTAAGTTTTTACTTGTATTCACATTTGTTTTTAATCCTCTATTATATAATTGTATGTATGCTGTCATTCAACTATTTTTACAGATGGTATGGGAAATGACTATTAATTTTGTCGCAAAAATATTTGCGACAATGAGTCTAACTTTGATTTTTTTTGATTGACTACCTATGAAGGAATATAATACATCAATTGATTTTTACTGGTCTCCGTTGCTAGTGGAATCGAACTCGGATGATCCGGCCAACCATCATTTGAACGAACGAATCGTCAGACTCCAATCAATTGAAAAGCATGCCAAGAATTGGACTGATGCAGATATTCTCGTATTCAATTCTTACCTTTGGTGGAAAGTCCCCACGTTGAAGGTCTTGTAAGTATATAATAGCATGATTAAATACTAATGTCCAAAAATTTTGATTATTGAGTTACATATAAAATAAAATAAAAAAAAGAAAAGTAAAACCGACTGCAAAATCTACAGTAGATCAAACGAAAAAACACGTATTAATTGAATATTTTTCAGTTCTCTAATGGGTTATTTTGATTGAGGTCGGAATCATTTGAAACCCCAAATCCAGTCTACAAACAGGTGGAGTCTCGTAAGTGTTACAAAATGGCACTACACACATGGTCGAGATGGGTGATTAAACATGTCAATCCTAGCAAGACTCGAATGTTTTGGATTAGTATGTCGCCTACTCATTCGGTGTGAGTATTTATCATTATCCAAAATTTAATGTGCTTTTTTTTAAATGAAATGATTTGAATTTCAAATTAATTAACATAGATAAATGTAACCAATGTATTTGTAGGGCTTCGAATTGGGGAATGCCAGCTGACAGAAAATGCTACAATGAAACACAACTAATTGCAAAAGAACAACTTCGAGGTAGTGAAACAGATCCACAGATGATGCGAATGGCAGAGTGGACGATTGAAAATCTAAAAGCAAAAGGGTTGAAGGTAGATCTCCTCAACACCTAACTCGGCTATCAGAATATAGAAAGGATGGCCATCCCACAATTTATAGGAAACTGTGGAGGCCTCTAACCAAAGACCAATTGGCCAACCCAATAAACTATGCGGATTGCACGCATTGGTGTCTCCCAGGAGTTCCTGATGTTTGGAACCAAATGCTTTACGCTTATCTTATATCCGATACTGATAATATTTGATCGCCAGTTTGTTATTATCAGCCTTTACAAAATTAATCGGCCTTTTTGCTTTTTTACATTTATATCCCCACCCGATTACAAAATTCTTTCGGCCGCGGTTCTGACTTTTGATACTCGCGGATGGATTTAGTTTAGGTTGAAGTTCAGATGGACTCATTGAAATACGGGTAGCATTTAAAATTTCCAACTCACTTAGATATTTTTCTGTGTATGTATTTATATGAAGTAACAAGGTGAAAAATTATTAATATGTCACTAAATTTTTTTGAAAAAAAAGGAGGAAATAGTAAATTTGATAACTACTGAATCATTGTGACTTTATAAATTATTTTCTTTTTCAATTTTACTATATACTTATGAATTGAGTTCTTTTTTTCATTTATAAATCCTTATTTTGGGAAAGAAAATTAAGAAGAGAAAGTTCGGGTCTCTTGGACAAACTAAAAGGATAACTATGAGATTAAAAGTTCAACTCTTAGAATAACCAAATATTTGGAGTGATTTGTGTAAACTGGTCAAGCAAGGTCAAAGGTGCATTGAACTTGTGGTGTTATAATTATGCCTGTAGTTTGGGCTTGTTTGGTAATATGGTCAAAATTCAAGGGACGTAAATGTAATTAATCCAAAATAAAACTTCCATGGAAATTTTTCAGAAAAAAAAAAAAAAAAAAAAAACTCCTTTAAACTATGATAATAGATTGATAGTGCTTGCGTACGACGCACTTGCTAATGAATAATTCATTAAACAAATATATTTGACATGTTTAAGCCTCGTGGTATTTTTACTAAAAAAATATTTTTAAATGGTCAAATCAATTTTCATCAAATATTTAAGAAGTATTATCTTTAAATTTAAAAGTAGGGTTTTGGATTTCAAAAACACTTTTAACACAAGTTAAAAATTAATACTTTTGAATTAGTTTTCATTTTTTTTAGATAAAATTTGACCATTTTACTTTAAATTTAGGATTAAACAAAGATAAAATATTTTTTAAAATTCAAATTATATATTATCATATATAAAAAGTAGTTATACAATTTTACACCCAAACAACAAAATTTAAAAATTTATTAAACACTTTTTTCAAAAACTCTACCAAATAAAATATTTTAAAATAAGTCAAATAGTTCCAAACGAAGTCATTCAAATAAAATTGGAGGCCCATTTTTTCTAAAATAGGTGGGCTAATTCTATTTGACCTCTCGTTGGCCCGGATCAGCATAAAATTCATTGTTCATGAATCATGACGACTGACCTTAAAATAATAAATCATGGGAAAGAAAATAGAACCCTTTTGGTGACCAAATACATTGTTCATGTGAGGTCAGTATCGGTGTAGGATTCTTCAGGTGCAGAAAAGAGGCTTCTGACTGGCCCATTAATTGTTATTTACTCCAAGCTCCAGCCCGTAATTAAATTAAATTATGTGGATCAGAAAACTTTTCAGTTTGGGGAGCTAATCCTGACAAAAGATTTTTGATTCCCTTTAAACGAAGTGCCTGATATGTCTTGTAGTATTGAGTTGTAAGTTATCTATAAGATCTATTTTAAGTTTGGAAATTTTTTTACATAGATTTACTTTACGATAAATAGGATTGATTCTTTAGTTTATATTTATCAACATCACTCTGAAAAAATTTATTTTTAATCAGTTAGAGTGATTTAGATGAATATGAACCAAGATCCATCCTACTTACCGTAGATCTGGTCCATATAAAAATTTTTCTTTAAATAGCTGGTGGTTTACGGTGACCTTGATGATTAACCTAATTTCTTTTTAAACTTTTATGTACCAAAAAAAAAAAACACTAAGGGTTGCAACAAATAAGTTAACTAGAAAGGCAGAGGAAAAAATTTCAACAGCCACCTGGTTAAAAATGTCACTACCAGCTTTCATCGGAATATAACACATTTTTCTGTCTGACATATATAAGTGACAAATAGCTAAAATATAAAATAAAAAATTAATATAAATAGTGAAATATAATATATTTTTATTCGAAAAGTGTCTAAATTAACCAATAAACAGTCAAGCAAAATGATCTTTTATATATGGTCAATACTTTTAATACGATACTGTGTATAGGATGTTGACAAAAGAATACTGCACTATTTTCCATAAAAAAAAAAAGTGATAAAATAATTTCAAATCCAAACACTTTTTGGTAAACCAAGCGTTCATGTGGATTTTGAAAAGTTACTGCTCCACTGACCACAGCTGGGCATGTGATCTTAGCACTGGTAAACAACTCTTTCCACTAAATTCATATGTGATAGCCCAACGAATCCTTTCCGCTGGGCATTAGTAATAACTAAAAAGAAAGAAAGTATTTTTGGAAAAATGAATCCGTATGGTTTATGTAGATATGATATTTAATTCAATTTGTATATTATGTAATATTGAGATATGTTGATCAATTTTTAAGGATTAAGTGATATTTATTAATATAAATAAAATTTTATAAAATTTATAAACGTGACCCAAGATTGGATCTGAATATTTTCCTATCTCACTGATCTGTATCTTTATTGTAAAATGACAGACATCCCTCCACAGCTCAAACATCCCACTCCTCCCAAAGCATAAAATATTCTTTGCCAAGTTAATTGGCATCTTATGCCTAGAAAACCAAAATGTATTGTGAGAAAAAAAGGACCAATTTAAAAGGTCTTTTTTCATGGTTATCTTATTAAACGATTTTGCAGAAATTGCTTACAAGTAATTTATTTGGTGGTTTTGTTATCACTAACTTTCGTTTCGCGCTCGTTTTTATTATTTCTCATACATGCAAGGGTGCAGTTCAAACTAGGGTTGTAAACGAACCGAGCTGCTCACTAGCAGTTCGCGAACAGCTCGGTCGAAAAAACTCGACTCGAGCTCGAAACTCTTGACGAGCCGATCTCGAGCATATGTATAATATCTTCGAGTGCTCGTCGAGCTTTTCGAACATTATATAATTTTTTAAAATTTTTTTATTATATGTAAAATTACTAAAATATCCATACTTTTTAAAAAAATTACATATTTTACTTACGAAAAAGTCGAACTACTCGAGTTCTAGCTAGAATTCGAGTTCGTTGGTCTGTCTTTTATATACATCTCTTATACAGAGACATGTTTAAAGTTTCGAACAAAATATGCGATCAACAAATTTTGTTACTATTCGTTCGAGCTCGAGCTCGAGCTCGAGTTCGAGTTCGAGTAGGGCTCGATTCGGCTCGTTTACACCCCTAGTTCAAACTGGCGGCCCATTAGTAGTTGATATATATAGTTGTGTTGTAAGTAGTAACAAGAAGCGAGTTGATTCGCATATTTTGTTCAAGTTTTTAAACCACTCCAATTAATTCATAAATCAATACGCCTTTGTTTTGCTTCTGATTCCTCAACTTCGTTAAATATACAAGAGTTGTGTGAAGAAGACATTTAAATGGCATGGAAAATCAGATTAAGATTGCATTCTCTGGTGGGCTTCCTTTGCACAGCCTTAGTGATTTCTGCCTTCTATTATCTATCAGGGGATGGCAGGGCACCATTCCTAGAAGATAAAACTACGCGCAGGAACTCATTTTCAAGATGCAATTTGTTTACGGGAAAATGGGTTTACGATAACGAGTCTTCTTCTTACCCCTTGTACAAAGAGGGACAGTGTTCTTTCATGGTTGATGACTTCGCCTGCGAGAAATTCGGCAGAAAGGATCTCAACTATCAGCACTGGAGATGGCAACCGAATGATTGTGACCTCCCGAGGTCATGCTGTCTCTGCCGTATATTATAGTTAAAAGCTTTTTACTTGGTTATGTTTTCAACCTCTCAAAAATGGTATCATTTTTTATCTTAGGTTCAACGCCACAGCATTGCTGCAGAAGCTGAGGGGAAAGAGACTTGTTTTTTATGTTGGTGATTCACTGAACAAGAATCAATGGATATCAATGGTATGCCTGCTTGAGTCATCAATTCCATCATCCTTAAAATCAAACACCTGGAAAGGCTCATTGATCACTTTTGAAGCTTTTGTAAGAATATTTCTTTCTTCATCATTTTTCCAGTAAGATAGTATCATGGATTTGGTTGATTTTAGGTTGGCTGGAAAAAATTTTAGTTGACCTGCTCTACTAAAGTCTAGCTTTATCGTTTTTTGTTTCATGGATATTTTTTTTAATTTGTAACTTATTAAGTAGTATTTGTGCAATGAACTGATTTTAGGAATATAATGCCAAAATCGATTTTTACTGGGAACCGTTGCTAGTGGAATCTAACTGCGATGATCCAGTGAACCATCATGTTCTTGATCGAATTGTCCGAATCGAGGCAATCGAGAAACATGCTAGAAAATGGACAGATGCAGACATACTCGTCTTTGATTCTTTTATGTGGTGGTTGCAACCTGAAATGACTTACTTTTTTGTAAGTGCGTTTCTAACAAATCAATCAAACTCAATATATAGGAATGGGCCGGATTGTCAAATGTCAATAACATTGGTGATTCATCAATCAGGTGGGGATCTTCTGATTCCTCAAATGGAATTTACAAGAAGATAGGGATGCAGCTGCGTCGCTACGAAATGGCTTTACGAACATGGTCGGATTGGTTGGAAATCCACATCAATCGGACCAAGACAAAACTGTTTTTCACGAGTTTGTCCCCATACCACAAAATGTAGTACGACATATGATCATTTTCTCTCTTGACTAATTATTTTGTTGCTCTTTCTTGTATATCCAAAAGTAGACAATTAATTAAACATGGGAAGTTGACGAAATGGTGATCTTTTTTAAACTGGCAGAGGTGAAGATTGGGGATCGTCTGCAGGACAAAACTGCTACAATGAAACAGAGCCAATTTTAGAGGAAGGGTACTGGGGAAGTAGTTCGGATCGGGGGATGATGCAAGTAGCGGAAGCATCAAGCAATACATGAGCTAGAAAGAAGAGGGTTGAAAGTCCAGTACCTGAATATCACGCAGCTGTCTGATTACAGGAAAGATGGTCACCCATCCATCTACAGGAGGCATTGGGTGCCTCCAACGAAGGGGCAATTATCAAATCCAAGGAGCTATGCAGATTGTGTACATTGGTGTCTTCCAGGGGTTCCTGATGTTTGGAACCAGATTCTTTATGCCTACCTTATGTACTACTGAGCACTGATCAATATGTTGAAAATTTGGCAACTGGGGACTTGAGGGTTTTTTTTTTTTTTTGAAAAAATAAAAACAAAAACCGCCCATTTTGACATGTAGAAGTCCTCAAGAAAAATTTTTCAGTCATGTAATAGAACCATACTTACACAATATTACACCATGTGATTTAAAAACTTGTATTATACAAGTTTTTAAAATTAATGAAATAGTTTTCTTAACAAATTGTAGAATTCCTTAGTCCTTAATTAACCACCTCAGCACCCCAATTTTACCTTTGGTTAATTGATAACTATTAGTTATGGAAAATTGTTGACTTTTAATTTGAGGTTGGTTTGATAAAATGTCTAAGCAGTAAATGACCAGTAAGAATTTATATTAATACAACTCTATGTAATTTAAGATAAATTTGAATAATACATCTCTACATCATTTATCAAATAAGAGGAGTAGTGGACAAAGTTACAAGATTAACTAAAAGTGTACGTTAAAACTTAGTTGACTTGTGCAAATGGAAAAAGATTACGAGGCCAGTTACATTATATGCATGACTACACAAACACCAAACAATATGTTTTTTAGGATTTTGATCCCATCTATTTATTTTCTTTCATTTCTTTATCTATTTACCTATATATAAATAATTAAAATTTAAGTAAATAATCTGAACGCTGTTAATTTTATTTTATTGAGTAGATCGTCAAATTCAAATTCAATTCATTTAGAAAAATTTCTCATATGTACACCGTGCAGGTTTTTTTAAATTTTGATAAAAAATAAAGAATTTGTTCATCAAATGATAAAAATTTATTATTCTTTAGTATTTATTAAAGGTATATGGATACTCTTCCATTTTCTTTTAAATGGAGAGGATGCTTATTTATTTTTTACCTTAATTGGGTGAGTAAAGTTTTAATGGTAAAGTAAGACTATAAGTTTCCTTTAGTTAGGCTCAGTGACTTTTTTTTTTTTGAACAAACGACAATTTATATTAAGTAAAGAACAGATTACAAAGAAGGCAACTGCCTCAAGTTTTGTTGAGCTGCTTGCATCAACCAAACTGCAATCGAAGATTTACAGAAAACACTCTTCAAACGGGCTTCTGTAAATGGGCTTCAATTGTCTTCTACTTTTTTGGATTTCAGTTGTCCTTTTGTCACTGCCTTAATAGAATAGTTGTTATAGTGCAAGCCTCGATGACTTGGACGCCCACCTATTGGAATTGTCAATTTCAATTGGATTCTGCTTTAACATTTTACCAACTTGCAGTCTGGTTGAAGAACAAGTAACGAGTCACAAAGAGATCATTGGGCCAGAATAAGGTCCAAAACAGAAACTGATTAATTTTTCAACCAACAATCATTGAGTCCCATTCGAAAACAATAGTAAGTCTTTGTTTGGTCATTATAAAATCCGAACAAGCAAACGCAGTGGTTAAAATAAAAATAAGTGCAGTATTATGTACTCGCATAAATTTAGAATTGTAACCCCACACAAAATCACTTGCCAAATGGTCCAAGTGAAGCTAGATTCTTTTCAAGTAATTGAATTTCTCTCTAACACATTTTTTAAAAATTATATCTATTCATAATGTAATTTATTACGTTATAAATAAAATTTAAAAATAAATTAATTAATTTTTTTTAATCTTTGTTTTCATTTTAACATATTTTATATCGTTCAAATATTTCGTACAAATTAAATAATAAAATATTTACGAATAAATTTAATTTTAAAATATATTGATCCGAAATAAAATTATTGATATAATTGATAATTTTATGAATTTTTCAATTATTTAAATATAATATATCATTAAAAAGAATTGAAAAGAAGTGTAGTTGAGAGAAATAAAACCCGTTCAAGTGGTTAATTTTTTAAAATTTACTTTTGCCCCTTGGCTCGTGCAAAACGGTAAGTAGAATATTGACCACCGGCTTAAATGTTGACCACCGGCTTTCGATTAAGGTACCTGCATCAAATAAGGGTCAAGATTCAGGAATCAGCTTTGTGAATGTTGGCACGTCTATCAAAGCACATTTTTATATCCCTAAACATTAGTACTACTATTAGGCTTTCATTTCATGTAATATCATCCGAAAAAAGTTGGTTACTACTACAATTTCAAGAATCAAACATCTTTGTTGAATAGGGAAAATATCAAAAGGTGGTTAATAATGAAATTTTTTTAAATAGACTAGACATAATAATTTAAATTTTGAGATTTGATCAAATTAATTAAGAGTAACTCGCTTAACATTAAGAAAAATTAATTTATTTGTATCAACCTAAACCAAAGAAAGAAAACAATTATATAGAATTAAGGATACTTATTTTGGTAAAGGTTTATGACTATGAGAATCAAACGTCTGTCGGCTGTGGGAGATTTATGGAATAATGAACCAGCCAAGAAATGTTTCTTCAGATGGGTCAAATACCATAGTGATAGAGAGAAAGAAGTAGACGACTCCTTCTAAAATCTCTCTCAACCACAGCACTTTGCTTGCTTGCACACATGATGCAGAAATGTCAAAAGAAGAGGGGCCAGTTTCCTCTCATATCGGTTGTATTGTTTGTCCTAATAATCTTCTCAATCCTCTGCATTGAAATTAATATCCACAAAATCCATCAAATCCAACCTCATCGTGCTCACACAGATCAACGCCAGTCTTCATTCGATCAAGAATTTTTACTCAGACCCTCAGCTTTACTCAACCAAACCCTTTCAAAAACACCTCCTCCTGGTCAATCTCTCTCTTCCAAGATCTAAACTTTATGTCTTTCTTTGGTTCATACACTGCAGATATTATGGTGTTAATTTTCGTGCATTCAATTTGATTTGTTTTTCTTGTTTTGTTTTTCTATTCTTGTGGAACAATCAGTGCCTTTGAATAAATCTAGTACCTGCAGTTCTACCGTGAAGTACAGTGGGAGAAGAGTTTTTTCCACCGTCCGTACGCCGGAGCATACTGGCCGGAGAGATCAACCTGAGGGCTGTGACTTGTTTTCTGGCAAATGGGTTTTTGATAACACTTCACATCCACTGTATAATGAGTCAGATTGTCCATTTATGTCAGATCAATTAGCTTGTCACAAGCACGGTAGGCCTGATAATGATTACCAGTATTGGAGATGGCAGCCCCATAATTGCAATTTGAAGAGGTAACAGAATTTGACATAACCTCCACTCTGTGTAATATTTGTGTTATCTATACTCATTAGTGCGTGAAATTGGTGTGGCTATATAAGCATGGAAGATGAATTTTGCTATTTATTTTTTGCTGAACAACTTTATAGTCCCTATATTCATGTTGTTAGGCTTGTTAAATTGTTACGTAGGTGGAATGTGACCGAAATGTGGGTGAAGTTGAGGGGGAAGAGACTTATGTTTGTGGGTGACTCGCTGAATAGGGGGCAATGGATGTCAATGATCTGCTTGTTGCAGTCTGCAGTTCCAGCCAATAAACAGTCAATAACACCACAAGCCCAACTTACAATTTTTAGGGCAGAGGTATACTGAACTTGTAGTTACTAGATGGGATCCTGTTCCATGGTCTGATTCAGTTTTTTCGAATTTACATTTTAGAGCTCGACTATATAGCTAGATAAAAACGTTATGTTTAATGAATCAAATGTGGTGGCATAACGCACAGGAATATAATGCTACTATCGAATTTCTTTGGGCACCAGTTCTTGTTGAATCTAATTCGGATGATCCAGTTGATCACAGATTGCCTGAAAGAATACTCCGACCAGATTCAATTCTTAGGCATTCATCACAATGGAAGCATGCTGACATTTTGGTAGTCTTCAATACTTATTTGTGGTGGAGACAGGGCCCAGTTAAGCTTTTGTAAGTATGATTTATCTAGGAAACATAGATAACTTTCATCAACCCCCTCCCCCCCCCTGTTCTCCTTCCAAAACAAGGAAAAGAAAATTTGTATCATAATAGATAATGGATCTGCATCTGTTTCAAAATATTATTAACTTTGTAGATGGAGCGATGAAGTCAGTGGTGTTTGTGAAGAAATTGATGGGCTGGGAGGCATGGAGTTGGCCATGGAGGCATGGGCAGATTGGATGGCCTCTAACTTTGATTTCCTCAACAAGCAGGCCTTTTTTGTCACCATGTCCCCTACACATCACTTGTAAGTGACGAGCTCTCCTGAAACAATATTTTATTTCTAATCTCAGTTACATTTGTTGGATAAGAAATCATTTAAGTGCCACTGATGGTGATGAATTTGGACAGCATCACTGCATTGTAAATGGATGTAGAAGGATTGTATATTCTCTAGGATAAACCGTCTATCCTGCTCTTTAATAATTCAAATTAACAGGACCTTGAAATGTAACATTGGGGATTCTGTTCAATTCTCATGTCCAAGTTGTTTTAATTATTATTTAATCAGTTGTATGGTCTTTTACTTGGTACATTGACTAGGAGGTGATTGCAATCAGAAGTTGCCCAAAACAGACCCCACTCTTGCACCGGCCAATGAGAATTTGTCAGTTTGGTGTCAATTAATTAATTTGCACCACCTTTTAAAACTAAAGTGAACCTTTTTGTTCTCGTGGCTTGATTAATTTCTGCTCATTGCAATGTATTATTTGTTTTTCTTTTATTGGACAAAGCCCTTATTTCTGGCTTGTGCAGCTGCTAAGTTGTTCTTTCAGTGTCGTGACTTGGCATGTATTAGTATGTGATTCCTTTTATCATTATGGCATAGACATTTAGATTGCAGGTCGCTGTCTTTATGTTATATCCGCATGGATTTCTTCTGTTGCATAAGGAGCTTCTTGAGGATTATTCATTAACCTATAGGAATTATGTGGTGTGCCAAAACCGAAGATGTTTCCTTGGTTAAGTCTTTTCTTATCGTCAACATTAAACCTTTTTTTTAAAGCTTTTCAGTGGTTTTCTTTTCTTAATGATCAGCAAAGAAGAATGGGAGCCGGGAAGTGAAGGAAATTGTTACAATGAGCGACAGCCCATTACCAGAAAAAGCTATCTGGGAAGTGGCATTCACTTGCCCACCATGCAGGTAGTGGATAAGGTACTTAGCAGGTTGAGTTCAAAGGTGGTTGTTCTCAACATCACTCTGCTCTCGGATTATAGGAAAGATGGCCATCCCAGCATTTATCGTAAATTCTGGGAGACATTGAGCTCTGAGACACTCTCGAAACCAGCCAGTTATTCTGATTGTATACACTGGTGCCTCCCGGGTGTATCTGATGTCTGGAATGAGTTACTATTCCAATTTTTGTGAAAGGTCCGAGCCATGTTGTGCAATTTCCACGTACCCCAGATAAAGCTTGTGCCATAATTACTTGGTTTTATTTAAACAGTCATGAAGAATTTTGATGTCTTATATTGAAGGAAATTTTTGAAAATGCCTACCACTTTGAACCGTGAATCGGAGATTACTTGTGCAGCTGTGAGTTGCAACACCTTAAACTCAAAAAATATGCTACCAAAATGAATAATGCACTGTTCTGCTTCTTTAATCTGAGAAAGCGAAAATGATTTAAGAAGCGGAATAGCGAAAATGGCACTTTTAAGTTTTGATATTTTAATTTCTTCAACACCAAATAGGTTCTTGACATCGGTAACGTGTTTAAATACCAAATATGGTCGCTCAGTTTAAATGTTGAGGTGTTCAAAATGCAACTTCGGATTCTACAAGACAAAATCTTTATTAGTTTTGCAATAAGAATAGGACTGCAGGACTGGTTAGCGAGAGACAATTTCGGGCTATTCGCTCAAAAGCTCTGTTCAACCTTGAGTTCGAGCGGACTTTTAGTCATCCACAAAAAAATGATTGTAGATTTGTATAAGCATCCAATGTGGTCTGAATAGAAGTGGTTAACGAGTGAGTTGCGCGCAAGCATAACACGATACCAACAAGATACAAAATTAAGTCCGCCGTCAAATACCAGGGCTTAACCCTGGACAGGCGGTGGAAACTATCAAGCTGGAGTACGGTAGGGGCAGAGGGAATTTCCGGTGGAGCGGTGAAATGCGTAGAGATCAGAAAGAACACCAATGGCGAAAGCACTCTGCTAGGCCGACACTGACACTGAGAGACGAAAGTTAGGGGAGCAAATGGGATTAGATACCCCAGTAGTCCTAGCCATAAACGATGGATACTAGGCGCTGTGCGTATCGACCCGTGCAATGCTGTAGCTAACGCGTTAAATATCCCGCCTGGGGAGTACATTCGCAAGAATGAAACTCAAACGAATTGATAGGGGCCCGCACAAGCGGTGGAGCATGTGGTTTAATTCGATACAAAGCGAAGAACCTTACCAGGGCTTGACATGCCGCGAACCCTCTTGAAAGAGAGGGAGATTGCCTTCGGGAACGCGGACACAGGTGGTGCATGGCTGTCGTCAGCTCGTGCCGTAAGGTGTTGGGTTAAGTCCCGCAACGAGCGATACAAACACGATACGAAATTAATAGGTTATGACACGATCCGAAATTTATCGGGTTATTATTGGGTCAAACCAATTATGACAAGAAATTAAACGGCTTGAGTTGGGTCAACCCGTGAGTTGATACGATAACCCGTTAAGTTACCGTATGAACAGATTTTGCTGAAAATTTTATTTTATTATAATTTAATATAGTATATTTTAAGATTGTGAATTATAGAATTAATATTAGATTATTAAATCAAACATAATAATTATTTTAAATGTTATCCAAAAAATTTCAATAATTTTAATTTTGCGTTTTAAATTACTATAATAAGGTTAGTATTAATAATTGTTTGAGTTATTAAATAATCAAAATTTGAGATTTTAACTCAAATGGATCGCAAGTTATGTAATTATTAAATAGGTTGATACTTGAACCTACTCTGTCAATAGTAATCGGATTAGATACGAATTCGAATGGGTCAAATATGAACACAATACGATAAGAAATAGGCCCCACACAATTCAACACGAACAAGAACAAGATAAGAAATGATAAACCGACCCATTGACACCCCTAGTATCAACAATATTTATACAAATTTGTTGGATAAGCAATAATGGACACAATACTTAACCAAATTTTTTGGATAAGGAATGATAGAATTTTTGTGTGATAGCTTTTGTCAAAATACTTGTACTAATTCGTTATTCATGACATATAGCAATTTTTACGTTTAGGTGGATGCGATAGAGAATAATACTAACTATATTTAAGTGTGTATGCGATGTGAAATTATAATAAAAATTTTATTGTAAATGGATATATATAAGTGATCCGCTAAATTATTTCATAGAGAGACAAGAAACTCAACAAGTTATTTTTTCACTCTAATACCTATATTTCTTGTTCAGAAATAATTATAAAGTAAATAATTTGTTTAATCAATAATATTTCTTATACAAGATTATAGTAGTAAATCAAATATTTATTTAATACGGAATATTAAATTTCGATGGTAAATAATTAATTTTGTTAAAGAGAAAGGGTTGATTGGGTGTTAATGGAGAGCTTAAGATCAAAATCAGATCCTCTAGCAATATCAAGAGCCAACATTTTTCTTCGGCCACAATCCCTTGCAAACAATGAGTCGATATTATCCTCGCAAGTACAGTAACCTTGGCCTTCAAATTGACGCGGTGCAGGAGAGGAATTCTTGTTCATCAAGCTTGGCACTGCTACTTGAGGTGTCTAACATAATTAAAAGTTTCAAAGAATTAGCTAGGCATACATGCATAATGCTTAAAATATTTATATAGATCAAAGTGTTTGTGTATCGAGATAATATCGCCTTACATAGAATTCATATTTTTTATATTTTAGAGTACAAACACCTCCGTCCAAAGGAGAATGCATAAGTCTTATATTCACAGCTAACGTAGCTTATGTATAATTAATCTTCACTCCTTTAACCATAAATCAATAAATAAACAAAATACATTTAGTAACACAATCACGATCACGAGTGGAAAAACAAGAAAACACCAAGGAATGTACCTTCCTATAAATTGTTCCATCCTCTTCAACATGCCATCCAGCTTCCTCACAAAGAGCTTTCAGCAAATCATTGCTGTCAGCATTCTTGCGCAGATGGTAGTTACCATGAGCTCTAAGTCCTGCAAAGATATTGTGTGCTACAGCACGACGATTGCGCTCTCGTTGCTTATTATTCAGGCGCTCTCTATCGGACGGATAGCGGTACTTGGTGATCGTACCACCCCTTGTGGTGGTTCTACGAACCACCCAAGGCCCTTTGCTGGTTTTTATACATCCCCTAAGAGCAAAATTGTTTCTGTCTTCTGCCATGACAGTCCTCTTCCACTCTTTAATTTAATGTCTCTAGCTACACCTCTCTACTTTGCTTACTATTCTCTCTCTTATAGGGTGTCACACAGATATATAGAGAGACAATATAAAAGACCGAAAGAATCCAAAATGGACGTATTGTACCATAATATTCCAATCCAAAATGGACGTATTGTACCATAATATTCCAACTTTCATATGGTCTGAGTGTGGTGTACTCTCTCTGGTAGTTTCTTTTACTTTGGTTATCTCCTTTTATTTTCAAAAGACTCTTTCTGAGCTTGTCTAGATTTACAGGAATATTGTACTACAATAAAGGTTATGCTTGGGTGAATTTGAATTGAACGAAAGATTTGAAATGAATAGATTTGAATTAGATAGATTTGAAATGATATGAAATTTGGGTGAATTTCAAATTTATTTATTGAATCATTAAAATCATATTCTCGTTTATTGATGAATTTTAAATCAATAACTAAATCAAATAATTTATTTAGATAACTTATTATATATTAGTATTTTAAATAAAATTCTCTCAAATTTCTCTAAACACAATGAAAGACTATTTATTTGATGTGGAATTGATCTCTTGAATATTGATGAATGAAACTACAACATTGGAACAAATTATAAGTCATCCTGCTGATTCCTGCAAAGTCATTTGAAACAGTAGCAATTAGTATGAAAGTAGCCAGCAGACCAGACTGAAAAGCAGAAAGCGTTGGGTGCAGCTTGACCGTTGATCACATTTCCCAAATTGCTGGATCTGAGACACTATTACTACTAATTGGCACCATAAACTGGGACATGCATAACAAACTTTGCTATTCTTGAAAAAGAGATTCCTTCAAAGTAGCAACACATCCGCCGGCGGAAGAAAATTTAGCTGTTTTTAGCAGGATCAGATATTCCATTATTCTGTCTATGCCTTTGGAGATCAAGACATGCATGCCCGTACCGTACGCACTCTGGACAATTTGTCCAAAGAAAAATACATAAGTAGATCCGATCTTTGACATCACTTGTAAATCCTGTGGTCAAGATTAAAGTTTAAAGAAATTTGTTTACATCAGTTGATGTCATAGATTCTCTAAAATTTAATTAGGATCCACACAACCAGATCTACAAGTAAAATAAAAAATCGAGTCTACTTAAATATTTGTCTTGTCCAAAATGTTAGCCAAAAGGAAAGATTGTAACAAAGTTATAAACGCATTTTCTCTTGTATAGAATTGATGCCTTTTGCTAATAATTACTACTATAAGTGATTTAATTAACTTAGAGGCAGGCCGATGGGATGATTTTATCTAAGAGGCAAAGGCCCAGAATTTTGTTACGATGGTATCATTGGGATTGGGCTGGATTCCTAATTTATCAGCCCACCACCTGATAGTGAGAAGCAGACCTCGTGGCCTTGGCCCACAAACTAACACATTACATCGCACCCTTTTGCCATGTTTATCAGGCCACCACCTTAATAGCTCTTGGACCTTAGGAATGGTGTGACGAATAATTGTGGAATAGACTAGAATTAAATAGTGAGAGCTGGGTTAAATTTCCAACGTGTCCCTCCAAATCCGATGGAATTTGGGATTTACCATAAATCCTATGTGCTTCTTTCCTGAGAAAATTCCTACATCGGATATATAGTATAGTGTCATGGATTCTTGGTCCATGTTTCGCCACATCATTTTAATAGATGATATAGCGAAACATAGACTAAAGGATCCATGATACTATGTCCTAGATCCAATATATGTAAAAAATTTCCCTCCTTTCAATGCTCTCCTCCATCTCAAATACTAGCACTATAGTAAAAAAAATTCTTTATTATGATACGGATTCTAGTATTATAGTAAGAAAAATTCTTTGTTACGAAACGGGAATTATAGATAATTAGATGATTACAATATATATTGTATTTATATAAAGTGACAATAAAAATTATTAATATATTATTAAATTCAAAAAATAAAGAAAAAAAATTCGATCGAGAATCTAAAATCAGAGGGATTGTAATTTGATAAAATCTTGCCACGTAAACTGAGACTTAAAAATATGATTTTGTAAAGTATTTCTCTAAAAAATAATAGAATTTTTTATTTTTCCAATTATCTTATTATATAATTATGATGCTCACCTCACATTGTATAGTAAATAACCAAAACTTACTCCTACAATTAATTTCACAATGCAAATATAGTATTCCCATTTTAATTTTCTTCCCACTTGGGAGAAAATCTTTCTTAGAAATTAGTCATGCTTCACTAATTAATTACAAGTATAATTTTTTTTATACTATTGTTCTCAATTCCCAACCATAAGTAGTGACAAGTTGAAACTTCAATTAGCTGCACACTAGGTCAAGTATTGCAATTAAAGATAAGAATATGATCCCAAGGAAGAAGATGTGATCAACTTGTTCTATTTCCCTCAATATAATTTGTTCTTTCTTTGAAAGATAAACAATTTGGCAACTCTAACTCTAAGCCTAATTTATTTATGCGATAGTTATTGTTGTTATCTACTAATTAACATTAATTTTATTACAAAACTAGTACTAGTAATAAATATTATTCGGTTGCTCTCATAGCCCGCGGTGTTGGGCCTTACCAGATTTTTGGGTTACATCCGTCTCGCATGAACAACAAGAACCCAATTCCTTTGGTCCAATATTCTACTCATTATTACATCAACCTAAAAAGATTTTTAGCTATATACATATAGTTTCCAGATCCGATTACTATAAATAGAAGGGCTCCTAACTAGTTGTCTGTGCATTTCAATGTGTAGCTGATGGAACTCGTGGAATTTTAATAATGACAAATGGATAGAATAGCCTGAGGAAAAGGAGAAGTAATGATGAAGCAAATGAAGAAAATTGAACCAAAGCCAAAGAACACAGTTGTAATAGTGAAGAAAGTATTTTGTATATGTGTAGCCGTACCCAGTTACCACCGTATTACAATCTTCAAGAGAGTAGTCGACAGAAGCAAATAGAATAGGAAGTGTGATACAAGATCGTGCGGGGATATGCTATTGAATAATGGAAAAAATTCCATAAAATCAACAATCTTGCGTTGTTACAAAACTTAATGAAGCCTCCTTAATTATTATGACTCCACGGAATTTATACTGTGAGCACTGGAATACGTAGAGAGGAGAGGAACTGAGGCAGAGTTGACGTTGGCCAATTGCATTTTCCCAGCTTCTTTTGCTACTATAAGTACACACCCATTTTGTCAATTCATCCACCCCAAACCATCCAATTAATGACATATTTGGATATTTCTTCACATATTAATAATCCTTAAGTTAATGATCTTCAAGGGTTGGAAGCATCAGCATAAGAACCCTATATTCTTCATGAATTATATAGCAAAAGTGTGGAGAATCTGTAAAGCTCAGGAGGGATAGCGCCACGGTTGGTTAATGACTAGTGGACCATCTATGGCGCTATCCATCCTGAGTTTCACGGCTTCTTCGTACTCAATCCTTCTTGATACATAATAAGCATGATCAAGGTAAATATTAATGACTGATACTGCAATTCTCATGCATTAATTACGTACGTAATTTTATCGCATCATTCTTAATTGATTTCTTAAATTAAAGCAGCTACCATCATCCAATTTTGTCGCAAATTGAATCATTTCTATGTCCCGAGCAAGGTACATTCAGAATTAATTGCTGTAAGTTTAATCTTTCTTCCTATGCGTACCTAGAAATTTAGCTAGCTCTCAAGGTTTTTTGTAAGGTTTTTTCTCGTCCGAAAGTAAGGCATCTGAATTTTACTTACTGAATAATCTTCATTGCTATGGACCTGCTCAACTTCAACATGAGAATATGAAGACAGTACATCTGCCTGTATTCCATCTAGCTTAATTTCTCACAAACTTGAAGAATCTGTTCTCTCCACACGGCACTCGGGCTCAATTTTCGATTCCAGCACCATAGTAATACCAAATTAACAACTGCAGAAAGAAATGAGGTGATTGCCATGCTAAACAGCTATTCTTGATAACAAGTTTTACCATCTTTGAGGGCTCTGTAAAAATAAATAAATAAATAAATTTGGAAGCTAGGATTCCATTTGTTAAAGAAACAGAATCTTTTTTCCAAACCATATTCATATAGATATTAAGATTTCAAGAACATGTACTTTAAACCCAAAAATGAATCAATATTCAAGAACACATGCAAGTTTATATAAACTGTCAAACGCATTAAGCAAAGCCCAAGGATCATAATAAGACAGTTTAATTAAACGTAAACGAAGTTCGGAAAAAGTAAGCAAAGATGAGAATTAAGAAAAGGAAAACCAAATGAATAAGAGAAGGGAAGCAGAAAACTTAGTTGCTAGCCTGTTGGTATCAATTCAGCAGTAATACGACTAATATCGGGAGGAAGAAGAACAGGGTAATTAACTGTGTTGGAATCTTGAAACAGGGGCTGATCATTGATGGCCTTTTCACCTCCTCCTTTGTTCTTCCTTCTTCGTGGGGGTATTTTTTTTCAATAGTATCACTTTTCTCAATCTTCTGTGTATGTGTATATATATATATCTATTGGGAATCGTTGTTCTAAAGATTATTTAGACTCCGATTCTCTTTCAAGTATGCACTGCCATTGTCCCAGTGGTGTCGCAGTGTTCCTTGCCTTTTTATATTTCTTATTTGCTTTCTGAAGTTGGGTTTGTCTATACCGGGATTGAATCTGAAACAAAACAAAAACCATTTATGTTAGCATCAACACAGCCTTTTGAGTTTCGGCTACCGTTTTCTTGGCGATTATCTACTTTGTCCTATTTTTGTCGACTTTTTTTCTTTTCAAATTACAGATTCATACACAAAATTTGTGCAAAAATCTCCTAAACTGTCAACTTGACAGCCCAAATATTGAGGCTTTTTCTTGTCCCAAATAAGTAAGATTTTTTCGGAAGTATTTCAGCATTTATTTGATTAATTTAACGAACTTGTAAATGTATCTTTTTGACTTGATTATTTTTTGAATTAAATTCAAACAAATATTTATAAAGTTGAATTTGAATCGAATTAGAGTAATTTAAAGTTTTTACAGATAAAATTAAAAATTGAATTCAAACGAATATTTATGAAATTAAATTCGAGTCAAATTAAAGTAATTTCAAGTTCTTACATACTAAAATTAAAACTTTAAATTTATAGAGTCAAGTTAAAAAATGTAACGAACATTAAGTGTTGTTCAAGCTTGGTTTGATTACAAACAAATCAAAATCAAATAAGCTCTTACCAAACCGAGCATCAATTAGTTTAATTTCATTTATAGTCCTAACCTCAACTAAGAAGACGCTTACATACTCCATGGTCCTTAATAGGTAGCAAGTCTGGAAGAACTGACATATGATAACAAACGAAGGATTGGCTTGTGATTTGCCCATACAGAGATTTTTGGAAGAACTATGTCCACCGTACTATACCATGACCCTTCGTCCTGAATGAGCCATTACCGATTCAAATGAAATGCAAGCATCACCTATTCGAATCTGTCAAAAGCTACCGACTCTCACCACGACTCCAATGCACATGGAATGGTAGCAGTATGCATTGGGACACTGTATAACAGGTAACTTAGATTGCCTGTGCACAACTGCAGATATGTAGATTAGAATTTCATTCTCAGCAACGATTCAGCAGCTAAACTTAGCAGAAAGATTCAAACAAGGCACTAACAATGGAATCAAGTTGTTCCACTAAAGAAATAGTACATGAAAATGAAACAAAGCACCACACAGAGAACAACTTCAGTTCTGTTCCTGGTTTAATCTGAAGCTGTAGATAAGGTTCCTTGCACAGTGTACAAGAGCAATTAATTAGAGACAAGACATGAGATCACTTGCAAATGAATTAGCTTTAATTCATTCCTCCCAAAAGTAAGCTTCAAAACAAGGGAAATACATTTGCAGGTAAAGGGTATCGACCAAAAAAGGGCAAGGCTAATACATAGCAATGGTACAATGACACGATATACAATCAGGTAAAGTAAAACATTGCCTTCTTTACCTAAGACTTCAAAAAGGTCTCCAACCACAGACTACGACTGCAGAAGGCTACATCATTATTAGATTTTACACATCAACCTGAAGATTCCAGTTATGCACCTTCCAAATCCAAGAATCTACAAAAACAAAAGCAAAATGAAAACCCAGCAAGAAATGCCGCATCATGGAACAACATAATTTTTCATTTTATTTTCTTCTTTTATTTACTAAAATGAGTGATATAAACTATATGCACATTAAAGAAGAAATCCTTTGATCTCCTTCCTTGAGCCATACTCCAAATTGGCCGTTCATATAGTTTATGTGTAGAAGCTCATATTTGCCAATTTACTAAACAGGTACAAAACCAATCCTCGTCCTATCATCACTTCCTAGTTGCAAATAACCAGAGAACAGAAACTAGATAAACTCGTGCAGTAGCAATAACTAGACACTTCTACCAAACTACAGCTAGAATTGCCAATGGGCATTTAAGGTTTGTTATTGGGAGATTAGAAGTATGGGACCAACTACGGTAACATGTTGTGTGAGTTTCTAGAAACTAATTCAATGATTAAATTGATTCTAGAAAATCTAATGGGCCACTTTGGCTTGAGGTAACTGCCATTCTTGGATCTCCAATATCCAGGCTGACTTTTTCTTTTTTTGAGGGGGGGTAGCAAATCGGCCCCTGAACACAATAAAATAAATAAATCGACAGCCATTAGAAATCCCGACAAATCATTTTTCAATTGACAGAGTACTCTACATGCATATGATATGCAATAACAAAACATCAGAGGCAGCAAAAGCAATAACACCAAAGAAGCAGACACGCTAACGCCCATGTTGACAAATTAAGCTTTAGCTTCTGCTAGGGAACGGCAGCTGAACTGGCGACCTCTTATTTACTCGATCTCAGAAAGCGATACAAGAGACTGTTATCTAGACTACACAATCCAGCTGTTTCTCTTAGCTTGTCGCAGATGGCTGACACTTAAAGAGTAATATCTAAAACATGCTCTTCTAAGTTGAATTAAGTATCTCCAAGTAATTACCATCCACATTTCACAAAACAAACTATAAAACAGATACTTAGGAGCAGAAAATACACTAGTCAGTGTCAACATGTCTCAAACATGTGATTAAATGGAAACCAATAGTTATGCATATGGTAGGCAGAAAAGCTATATCCCTAAACCAGTTATCGGCAACTTAACAGATTCTGGACCGTTAAAACCGGAATGGATGAGCATACAACACGAAAGTAAACTATTAGAGACTGTGTTGGCATCATGGACAAGATGGGGTATAACCACGTCCATCCTTATTAAGTATACCAACTTTATGTGAGCTACTCCTTCACTAACAAAGTTCCCTAAAGGGAATGCAAAACTTGCTGATAATGCAGTCATCAATAACAACTATAGAATCAAATGGTTATAACCACAATCCAACCAACATTATCATTGTAAAACATAAGAATTGCCATTTAAAAAGGACTCATGATTTCAGGATGAATCTAGCTGGTAAGCTACCATTCTGATGCAATTGCGTGTGGGTAAAACTTGGATCCACGGAAGGGAAAGTAAAACAGATATTCCTGTATAAAAGTTCACAAGGTTTCACAAAAGCACAAAAAGTTGAAGGAAATAGTGGATACAAACGCCAAGTCAGAAGCGGTAAACCCTGAACCATGAGTCCATGACACGTGGTACATAGCAGGAGTTTGAGCTTGATGCAGATGCCTAAAATTTCATCTGCTTTATATGATTATCAATCAATAAAAAGTTATTTTATGTATCAATCCTTACATCCCCTATACTGGCGGAGTGACAGCTAGTTTTGGTGTGTTGGGTGATATCATTATTGCCGAACCCAATGCCTACATTGCATTTGCGGGTAATCTTTTAAAAAGTGTTTAGCATGGGAATTGACTTAAAGATTACTTTTGCGTAAATTGATCATAAAAAAGAATAAACTTTGATTTGGAAACTTCCGCTTATTCAAGCATCTAACGGCCAAATTTTCCCATACAGACATAGTACATATTCTGTCTCTCCTAGAATAGTATAGAGCATTCCCATTGAATCCACTAGAATGTAAAAATATGATAGCTAATAAAAAACAAGTACAGTCTACGAATCAGCAACAGTGATGTTAGACACAATCAGGCTCCTTCCCCATTAAATTGACCACAATCAACAATGAGAGATACTTTCCTTTATTTCTTTCCTACTAAATTATACCAGAATTAAAAGTCACACCTTTTTTCCATGTATGGGATTCAATCGACCATGAAATTGCCAAAACAAGGTGTATTAGAATACCTTACTAGTGTAACACAAATGAACTGCAAAAAGAAATGGAAAAAAAAAATTACCTTACATAAACATCAAAAAGAACCAGGAAATATCACGAAATTATTCCAATCCTGCAACTTTAAGCCTCAACTTCATATTGTGATGTTCCTGTTTGAATTCACACAATACGACATTATTCCAGGGCGTGAATCTATCCAGCAAAATCGTTACGCCACTCAAAAGAACAAACCCCCACGCCCAAAAAAGGGAAGAAATCAACTCAGACAGAATCACGACAAACAAATATGAACTTAATAGTTAAAAATCTGAGAATTTTATTATTCCATCTGATCTTCTCACCTGTTTGACGAGAACCTTAGCAGAGCTCTTCTCCACCAGCCTGGTCAAACCATCAAGCTTGGCAAGCATTTTACTATACAAATCCTCCACCTCAGCCGTGTAACTAGCGGACTCTGAACCCATTAATCTATTCAACCGCCCAATTTCAAAACCCTCCGCCCACATGTTCAACTCCTTCTGATCCTTCAGGCCCTTCTTTAAAGTCCCCAAAGTATCTCTTTTCTCATCCTCGGCCATGGCATTGGAGCTCCTCAATTCGCAGGGTATTAAGGGAAAAGAAGAATTGGGGCTAAAAGAGTCATAATGGGATCGGAAAGAAGGGCCAATGTTGATAATGTCTAAACTTTTGGGGTCGAAAGAATCGGTTGAAATCCGATACTGAAAGGCTTTATACTCGTGGGTATGGATGAGTTGGTCCTGCAACGGCGACGTTAGGAGGAGGAAAAGAGAAGGGGGAAGAGAGAGGGGTTGATTAGTGGAGTATTTTGGGGTGAAGGATAAGGAAATAGAGGAGGAGAGAGTGTGGGTGGTGGTGGAGTCATTAAGGGAGGGGCGGAGAGGGGTTCTGCGGCGGCCGGAGAACCAGCCGATAAGGGAAGAGGAGGAGGAAGGTGGGTTAGGGAGGGGTTGAAGGGGGAGAGGGAGGTGGGATGGAAGGGAAAGGAAGGAGGTGATGGTGGCAGTAAGGAGAGGGGTGGTGGCATCGGTGGAGGAAGGTTGAGGAATAGATGAGGAGGCGGAGGAGGGATCATCGGAGAGAGAGGAGGGAGTGGAAATGGAGACGTGGCCGAAGAGAAGGCCGTGAAGGGCACCTGGGGAAGAGGAGAAACGGTGGAGCAGAGACGCTAATGTGGGCCCAGAAATCTGGATCTTGTGTATGGGAACGTCATCCATGGCTGATTAGTGAATAGTGAAGGCAGAGTCTCTCTTCTCTTTTCTCTACTGTTCTGTTCTGTTGTTGTGTGTTTGTTTGAGAGAGAAGAAAAATCACAAGCTGACTGGGGCTATTAGATAGGGGTAGGTTGGTGGATTGGGGTTTGTTGAGGCGGATTTGATTTGGACTGCTACTCTTCTTTTTCCTTTTTCTTTTATTTTGGATACATATTACAACACCACTACTGAGGCACTGTCCAATCTAGGGATATGGGTTTTTGGAATTCGATTCAAATTTCAAGCCTGTGTTTAATACCTTCGGCTTCTTCGCGGAAATTTTAATTTGGGCTGGATTCATTATTACGCTTGTCTAGTCATAAAAACCAATGATATCCCTTTAAATGCAATATTTTGAAAATCGGACTGACTATTGAACATGTGGCATGTTCGGTTAGCGATTCAACTGGTCCGACGGTTGAACCGGCCGGTTCACTAATTAATTTTTTTTTTTTATTTTATCAAAGTGTGATATAATTTAAAATGATCTAAAATATATTTATATAAAATCTAAAATATAAGTGAAACACTATTTTTGGATAATTATAGTTCTAATATCCAAAATTACTAATCAAATTTTCAATAAGAAAGCTACAGTGAAATTTATACAAAAATAAGTATAAAAAAAATGAAAAAAATAATAACTTAATAGTTTAGTCTTTGGTGTGTTCAATGTTTTGCTATTTTGGAGTTTATTTTCACGATTTTTTAATTTTTCTCTTTATTTAAATTATTTTTTATTCTGAAATTTAAAAAATCATTTTTTATCGGTTCCTGATTTTTACCGATTTTTGATTTTTTACCGATTTTATCCGATTTTTTGGACAGACCGTATAGGTAATTGGACCGGACCGGTGATTCTTCCGGTTTGCGGTCCGACCGATCGAACCGGTCGATCCGGTCCGACTTTCAAAACACTGTTTAAATGGGGTGAATAATCTAGTTATTAAAAAATAATTGTCTCTCTATTTTTTAGAAAGGAAAATACTACTATAAATTTAATTTTTGATCTTACCTGTAGACTCTGCAGTCAATATTAAATTTTATAAAATTTTGTTTACATCAACTTATGTCATAGATTTTATAACATTTAATCCACACCATAAAATGAGATGTCTACAAGTGATGCAAAAAATCAGGTCCATCTAAATCTTTCCTTTTTAGAAAATGGGCTTCCCACTTCACATGGAAGAATTTTATTGATTTTGAAACAATTACTAAACATACCAAGTAGTTATTTCATTCCAAATAAAATTTCTCTAGTCCTTGACTTCGTGTTGTGTTTGTAAAATGGTGATCCCTCCATCTCAAGATAAATATCACTTTGAACAATTTATTTTATTCCATATTATTTGTTCTTTAGAAATAAGGAAGTATTAAATGAAATATTTTCAACTTTTAACCTTAATACTACATTAATGAAAAAAGAATTACGTACATGACCTATTAATCCAAAAGCGTAATTTATTCACTTTAAACAATTTTTTTGCAAAATTAGTACAATTTAAAAAATTTTAATTTGTGTACACTAATTAAAGGTGAAAGTTATTTTGAAACGAATAGAACATTTAACATGTCGATACAAAATGAATCTAACTAACAACTCCTCATTTTTATTCATAAGGTTCATACATAAGACCTACCCCTCTATCTCATTTATTTTGTCACAATTTAACTTTTAATATCAAACAAATAAATTTTATAATTAATAATTCATGTAGATTTATGTGATTTTAGTATAATTGTTTAATAAAAATAAAATTTATATCAAGTATTAACACGTGTAAATTTAAAATTTTAAAAATGTTAAAGAAATCTATATAAAATTAAGTTTTGAAAACTTATATGTAGACTAAAAAGTCAAACCATGACAATATAAATGGAAAAGATAAGCTACAATATATTCGGAAAATTTTTAGATGGACCCGATCCATAGTAGCTGGTAAAAAAGGGTCATACTAGCCTATCTAGACCCGGATCCTATTAATATAATCGAATTCAGATATCTGATGAGTCTACAAAAATATATCCATACCCAAATCTGTTGGGTCTTATTGGATCTGGATCTGGATTCGGATTCGGGTCTAATATTCTTTTTATAACTTTTAAAATTATATATAGAACTATTACATAACTTATCGAATTTTCTCATTTTTTCAAATTATAAAAAAGTATTTAGTTCATAATTAATATTTATACATGTATTTTACATTAAATATAAATTACATAGACAATTTACACAACACATATATATACGTATATAATAATATCAATATAAAATAATTTTATTATATATTAAATATTTTAATTGGACCCGAGATTTATTTGGATCGGAACACCAAGATCCAGATTTGACCCATTTACTATAATAACTAAACGGATCCAGATCAGATCCGAATAATCAGAATTTGGCATAGATCCATACCCGAATAAACAGGTCCGAATCGGGTTGGGTCCAGGTCTAGACCCAACCCATTGATAGGCTTATTAGGCGGCATGGAGTATGGACCTCTTGGTCCAAATTCATCTACAACATCCATAAAGATGATTATTTTAATAAAATAGAATGATGTGGATAAATTTGAATAAAAAATTTATTCCACTTACCATAGATCGGATACATCTAAAGATTTTCCTTACCTTATATTCTATCACTTTTGAGAGTTGGACATCATTTGACTCTCATAAAACTCTTGTATGAGTCGGGTTTATAGCATTAATTTATGCCATGACCCCTTTGATTTATGAAGAGTTACATCACTCAAGTGACATGTGAGGCGATGTGATTTTTTTTTTTTTTTTAAGAACTGGGAGAGTTCATACAAAATGGTAAGGAGAAATTTTATGTCGGTCAGGAGTAATTACTCGGTATGACTAATAGTTGCTCCTCAACCAATGAGAGCTTTCCATTTAGAGTGGGGGCCCATACTTTTGAAAAATAAGAAGGCTATCCTATTCAGAAAAATAGGCCTGCATTCCAAATGGCAAGCTCCTATTGGTTGAGGAGCAACTATTAGACATATCCAATAGTTACTCCTGACTAAAATAAAAATTTCCAAATGGTAGGAGTTTACAGAGATCAACCGAGGTAAAGAAACACCCCTCCATTCCTTAGACAAAATAGAAGATACTTCAGAAGGACAATTATTTATAAAAAATAACAAAATTAATTGGTGGAAGATTCAACTTTCCCCATCTTTGCTGAATCTTTGCTAACATGTCAGCACTTCCCTTAGCTTCCCTAAAAACATGGGTGATATTGCCTTTATACTTTAAGTTGGAAATTAACATATATTATTGAAAATTCTACAGCTTTTTTTATTTAGGAAATCATTCTTTTAGGTTTAAAAGTTTATATAGTATAAGCTTTTAAATCATATTGTGTTATACTGTACAAGTATTTAAAATACAAAGGAATGGTTCCCTAAAAGAGACTGTAAAATTTTCATATAGGGTTAATTACATTTACCTCACTTGAGGTTTGACCAAATTACCAATAGCCTATTGTAGTTTGAAAAAATTACAGTCAACCCTAAAATGTCCAAATGTTTAACAATTTCCACTTTGTCGTTCACTGTCGTTTGAAAATTTGATGACGTTAGCAAAAAATATTTTTTAAATTCCTAAAATGCCCTTCTTGCCTTTAATTGAAAATTAAATTGTCTGCGCTAAAACCCTATTCCTCCTTCCTCCTCCTCTCCTCCTCTTTTATTTGTTTTCCCTGAGAACCTTCCTACCCATTTCTCTTCCCCCTCCCACCTCCCTGTTTCTCTCATATTTCTTTAGCCCTATTGTCTGCCTCATTCTCGTTATCTCCCTCCTCTTCTCCTACCACCTCCTCTTTCTCTCCACCATTATCTCTTTCCTTTTCTACTCCCCTTCCCTTCCCTATTTCTCCACATATCTCCTATCCCTTTCCCTCTCCTTGCCTTTTCCTTCCCCTCTCCTAGTAACTTCTCATCACCCTCTCATAGCCCACCGTTCATCCATTTCATTCTCTAGCCCTGTTCATCTGCTCTGCTTCATCGCTTCACCCAGTACTCTCTCATACCCAATTCTCCCAAAAGAATACCCTTTTACTCGTGTGATATTGCTAGGGGTTTTCATGACCCGGGTACTCCGTCTATGAGTTAAAAAAAGTATCCGACTCTCACTGACCCAGTTAAGAAAATTTTGACTCTCTAGAGTCATCAATCCATACAAAGTGAGTACCCGACTACCCGGTATCCGCAAAAGAGGATTCAGTTGACCGGGTACCCGACCCTAACTAGTAACAAAATATAAAAATTTAAATAATGATAATTAGGCAAGTTTAAATCACAAAATACATCCCAATAACAACAAACTAACAAATAACAATAGACCAATAGTAATAACAATTGAACCACAAAATATATCCCAACAGACGCGAGTGTAAGGAATGAGGATGCGAGAAAAAGGAAGGAAAGAGATGATTGAGGAGGAAGAAGAAGGGAAGATGAGGAACTGAAAAAAAAAAAAAAAAAAGGTGAGAAGCTGCCAATAACCCTAGTAAGTATTAACTTCTAATGAAACTCTACCAAATTTATAAAATTACCCCTGAAATATACCGAATCGGGTACCCGACGGGTCGCAAAAATGTGACCCTCTACCCAACCCTCAACTTGAGTTACCCGACTCTCTACTCGATGAGTTTTCAGAATGTGGTTTGGGTACCCTCTTTTTTTCGATTCAGGTGGATCGCATCGATTCAGTGAGTTTTTCGAATTAGCGGATCAGGATGAACACATCTAGACATTGCAGCCTTTGTATATGGACTTCCAGTCGATGAAAAAACTCAAAGAATATAACAGAAGCCAGAAAGAAAAAAAAAAAAAAAAGAAGGATTTCTAGCAAATGTGCAATTGAACTAGATCAGGATGAGGACTCGTGAAGACTTTGGAGGATGAATTGGAAGATGAAAAAGAGGGTAAAAATGTTGGCTTTTAATGGAATTGGCAGACATGGAAGAATATACCTCAGAGATATATTTTTTAAATTCTTGTTGAAATACATCACATTACTCTTATTTTATTTTCATAGTTTAGCTCCCTTCAAAGCTTTCTTCTAGTGGAAACAGTAGTAATCATGGTGATAGTAGTAATAGAAATTATTATTGTTTGGTTATTTTTCTCACTGCTAAATTGTGATAAGTGGGGAAAATTTCTAGTTAATTAGATGTAAATTTGAATAGTATGAAAAAAGTTAAGTAGAAGTGAGATTATAGTCGTGGTTGTCAATGGTGTCAGTTGGAGGTTAGTGGCCAGTAATGGTGGGATGTTGGTAGGATGGAAGAGGTAGTTGTATTTGGTGGGGGAGGCAATTTGCTACTAAATTTTGTTTGCAGAATAAATTAATAAAAAGAAAGTGTTGGGATTATTTCTAAAATATGAAGTCGAGGGACTAATCAAGTTATATGCATCAAGGGTAATGTGGTGTTTTTAATAATCCTGCTAACCGCAGTTAGTGATAAGGTAGTATTCGTAATTTTTCCAAACCACAAAGGGCTTTTGGTAATTTCTCAGAGGAGGTAAATGTGATTAACCCTTTCCTATATTACTGCTTTTGAGTCACAAGAAATACAGATCTAATTTTTAAGAGACACTTATAAATTCTGTGGTGTGAATTAAATGTTATGAAATCATGACATAAGTTGATGTAAACAAGATTTTATAAAATTTAATCTTGACCGCAAGATTTACAAGTAAACCAAAGATCAGAGATCTAGGGTAGTATTTTCGTTGAGTCGCATGTAATGGCAAAGCTAAGTCGTAGCCAGTAGAGTGTATATACATTTTGCTTTTTCAAAAATCTAGCTAACCTCACCCAACAAATGAATGAATAAATGCATATGAGCCTATCTAGTCAAGCTCTCATTTAATATACCTCATATACTGAGCAATGAAGAAATTCTCTGTATCACAAATCACATGATATTTATCTTTTACTCATTCACTTTTCACGGAAATTGCCGTGCCATCATGAGCAGAACTTGCTATGACATTAGCAGCTAGTTCTGGCTTTATCTCATCATCCAGTTCCAGGAGAATTTGATCACATTCAGGCCTTGCTCCAGGTGAAGGATCAACACAGTGCAGAGCTAACATCAATGTATTGAGTAACTCATCCCCGATACTCTATGCTTCCCTCGTTAGCTCCACATCAAAGACTTCATTAGTCCACTCCCCTTTCACAATAGATGCCAACCACTGAGGCAAGTCAAGGCTTTTTACATCTGTTGCCCCACTCTCAGATTTTCCAGTTAAGAGCTCCAGCATGATCATGCCGATGCTGTAGATATCTGTCTTGTTGGCATTCTGGAGTCTTGAAAGCTCTGGTACATGATAGCCTAGTGTGCCAGCAGTGGCAATAACACAAGTGTTGCCTGCGCTTGTCATGAGCTTTTAAAGGCCAACATCAGCAATCTTGGGATTCTTGCTTGATGTCAGATTCCCATGCACAATGGTTTCTGTGGTGTGCAAGAAGCAGAGGCCTCATGTTATGCCAAGATTATGGCCATCCTTGTTGCCATAAGATTTAATCCACAGATTCAGGTCCTGTTGATTACCTTGCTGGCAATTCCGTCTACTATAGGAACCAACAGCACCAAAATTGTGAGAATCAATCTTTTCCCGACTACATTCTATTCAGGTTCAAAAATCAAGTAATTTATTTTGAAGCACCAAATTCACCTCAATTCAGAATAAGCATCGGTTACTTGGGATGAACAATTAATCCGCAAATTGATCAATGCATAAGTTGCTGCTTTTCCCACGAACTATTGAGCCCACATTACAGATCCAAAACAAAGTTTGAAAGTTGAAGGAATAAAATATTGATTTGAAAAACATTACTATGGAGAAAGGATGCCAGCCTGCCTCTAGGCATGTAAGCATAGACAAGAAGCTACACTCCTTTGGGTCCCAAGTAATAGGCTCTGAGAGCTAAGATATTAATATGTCGAAGTTTTCCCAGTTCAGTAACCTCAATTTTGAATTCTTTCTGCCATTTTGTGATCTTCACTCTTAGCATCTTTACAGCAACCCGACTACCATCCTCCAAGGTTGCCTTATAGGCCATTACATAAGTGCTCTTCCCTAATATTTCAGCAGTTGCACATAACAAATCATCCAATGCAAAGACAGAAGGATGATTCAACTTCAGTCCCTGCTGCTGCAACTGGTTTGGCTCCTGCCCTATTGTTCGAGAGACATGTCAGATAACACACTGTTCTTCATGATTTTCAAATAAAACAGAGAATTCCAAATAGCAAAAAATTGAGCAACACATTATTAGCAAAATTCAGTTCATACCAGCCGCATGGTTTTTGCTCTCAAACTTTATCAGCACGACAAACAAAAACTGCAAAAGATTTCCAATAACATATATTAATTGACTTCATAACAGATGAAAATTAGCATACAATGGATGTTTGTGCTCTTGACTGCATATGGATGGCTTCAGTGCCTGAAACAATTAATTTTCAAGGCAATGATTGTAAAATATTACACTATTCACATTCATGTCATCTACCCATGTATGAGATAGCTTCACTTCAAAATAACGTATTTTTGGGGTTCCACTACTCTGTCCAGATTCTGGGCAGCCAAAGAGTTTTCAGGAAATAAAGACCAACAAAATGAAAGATTAATTAGAGAAATCTAAATTCAATCCTGCATTCAATTCAGGAAGAAGTAAGACAGAGCTTGAAAATAAAAATTATACCGTATCCCGTAAATGGCGAGGGAACCTTCCATTTAGAGTCACAGCCAAGACTTCCCAAATAATGGAATCAGTTTTCCCAAATTGTTGGTTTTCTGGAAGAATAATCAGACCATTTTCTATATTGCTTATATATATACAAAACCATGGAACCAGGATGTCATTTTAGATCAAATTCATAATTATAAGAAAAAACATAATTAACCAGACAACATACCTAAGATGCACAAACCAAAAATGAATTTGCATATTACTGCTATCTTTTCTTAATTGAATAGATATATTGCCAAAGAGGTACCACAAAGATTTTATCAGATAGCTGCCATATTTTCCTATAGAGATTCTCAACATGACAAACTTGGACAATGTTAACCATAAAAATATGAATCAAGATCTTTCATCATGTAGCCCTACAATAATAAGGAAAACAACAAACGAACATATGATTTCCAGAATAATCCAGAGAGAGGATACCCCTCATTTAGATCAAATTCCACAATTTACATCTTTTTATATATGATCCCATTATTGTTTATTGTTCTCTATCTAACGAAAAGGTGTTAACATTACAAACCAAAGAAGGAAGTACATAGTTATTCAGTCCTCAAACCCTAGCAGCGACGGTAGGAGCAGCGGCGGTATTGGAGGTTCCGGTGCCAGTCAAGAAAGAAAGGAAGCCAGTAGCAGGTGATTCTTGTTCATCAAGAAACAAATCCTCGGGAACCCTAAAGGCACCGTGCGCGCAGACAATGGCAACGCCGACCATGAGGGCAGAAACGAGAACAGATCCGACGCTGGTGAGGAAAATGACAACGATGGTGGAGACGATGAGCCCAACGAGGGTTTCGCGATCGGAAAATTGGCGACCGAAAAGCGTGAGCGGGGGATCAGAGGCGGTGCGGAAGAGGTAGAGGAAAAGCCAAGCAGCGAGGAGGGCGGCAAGGAGGATGAGAGAGAGGGGATTGGTGAGGAGAGAAACAGCGAGGACAGCGGTAATGACGGCGAGGTAATGTTGACGCGGAAGTAGGTGTAATTCTTGCGGATTCGTTGGGTGGCTTCAGAGATGGATTCGGGCTTCGAGAAGGCTTAGCGGTCTAGAAGCTCAGACCAGGGACGGCGGCTGGCGAGGCCATTGCGGACGGTGTCGCTAATGTGGTTTATGAAAGCGCTCATACACCGGGGTGTGTCCCGACGACATGAATGGAGTCGGAAGCCGTCGCCGTGGTGGTGGGTTGAGGGTTTGTGGTTGGAAGAATGGCTGGGGATGAGGAGGCCATCCTAAATTTTATTTATTTTCTTCTTCTGTTGATAAAATATTAGAGAGAGAGGAATTGTTTGGTGGCCTGTCTTCTGTAATTTTATAGGGGCCGGGGCCGGGGTAGGGGTAGGGGTTGGTAGCTAGCAGGAGTCTGAAATTTAGTCGGTGGATCTATCCTTCATCCATGGGACGGGAGCTTCATTGTATACCGCGTCTTTGAATTATATAGAGATATTAATTGTTTGCCTTTGAAACTGTTGCCAAAATCAACAATTTGGCTCAACCTATACCATTACTCATTCCAAGAAGAGAGCTTATTTTATTTCAACGAAAAAACAAATAAAAAAGAATGAAATGAGATTAAGGACTTAAAAATAGGAATTAGTAATTCAATAAGATTTAATTAAGTATACCGATCTTGATAAGGGATAGGGCTGATAATTTTTTACACAATTCGATAGCACTACACAAAATTAACATGTCATAAGAATTAGTAATTCAATAAGATTTAATTATGTATATTGATCTTGACAAGGGATAGAATTGGTAATTTTTTACACGATTCGATAATATTATACGAAATAACATGTTATACACATGACATGAAATTTATCTTGTTATTATTAAATCAATTCGTTTATGATATGAAATTAAACAGATTAGATTGAGTTAATTCATGAATTGACTTGATGATCCGTTAAATTAGTAAATGAACGAATTTTATTGAAGTGTTATCTTAATTATAATTTAATATAACAGAGTTTAAAGATTGTGAATATATAATAGATTTAATATAAGATTATTAAATCAAACATAATAATTATTTTAAATATTATCTAAATTTTTTTAATAATTTCAATTATCTGTTGTAAATTACTATAAAAATAAAGTTAACATTAATAATTATTTAAGTTATTAAATAATTAAATTTAACATTTCAATTTAAATTGATCAAAAATTATTTAAGTTATCAAATAGATAATACATCTCTTTTAGGAATAGATGGGACAAATATGAATACAATAAGAAACGGGTAGCTCGAATAATAAGTAAAAGAGATATGGATAAACTAACGATTGATTAGGAGAATAAATTCCTACACAATACACCACGAACACAAAATAATAAGAAATAAATCACGTGACGATAATAATATGACTCGACCCAACTTTGTAAATCATTTTCTTTCTTATATAGCTTTGGCATAAAAACATATTTTGCAATACCTAAAACGAACAGTATATAACAGCCTAGTCAATTTCATCTCATCTAAATTCAGCCGTGGCCGGACAGATGTAAAAATATTTGTGGTGTTCAATATGAAAGAAGTAAGCGAAGTTTTTTTATGGATCCTTAGTCTATGTTGATCGACATTTAGTGATGTGAACTAGATTAAGAATGTGAATTAATATAAATTAAATATTTTATAACACTGCGTTATAAATCCTATCTATATAAAAATATATAAGAATTTCCAAGTAACGGGATCACAAAACTCACCCCTTACATACAGGAGTAAGAATTTCAATAAATCATTATATCCTATGTGGAAGAAATGTGATATCTTCTGTTTTTCTCTTCCTCTATCCTGTATCAAATGCTATGAAATCATTGTAGATCCTAGACCATGTTGGACCATATTCAGTAATTGACAAACAGAAGGAGGAGGAAAACAACATTCAGGATACGAAGGTTCACTCTCCTGATCATATGTATAAATATACAGTATTTGCCTTTACTTGAGAGATGCTTTGCAACATGAGAGAAATGGGTATTGACGATGAAGTTTTTGTGGTAAAAACAGCAAAAACTCGCACTGAGAATCAGTTTCATACTGCGGGCACCATATTTGAATTGATTTTCCAGATATGAAGTTTAGATTCAGCATGCAAGAAAAGTACAGAGAGCAGCAAATACACGGTTGAGGAGAACAGTAGGATAGTTGTAACAGACTATTACAAGAGAAACTGGCCTCACTGACTCTGCACACTGAAATCAGCCTTGGCATTCTCATCCCAAGGCAACCTAACCATCATCATCTAGTTGACAATTTGCAAGGCTAGTATCATGTATTCGGACCGTGTTGAACCTGTGTTCGTGAAAGGAGAAGAAACCTTTCTACCAAAAGAAGACTGTTCAAATCCATCGCAGTATCCATTGTATAGATGCATAAACCTCTAGAGATGAATGCTCTAGGTCGTTAAACAGAATCCACTTAGAACGTCAAGTACTACCATATAAAACTTTTTCCCAATATTAAGTCCTTTAAAAAAAGTGTTGACAACATGCTTAACATAGCAAATACTCATGAAAATAGGATAAGGAACCTAGAAGGTGGACCCATTCCGTCCAAAGTTGGAACTCTGCAAACATAGAAGTGGCAGCCCATCAATACCATTGAAGCGGCAAACATGAAACATTGTAGCAAAGGAACTCATCATGTTACATTTTTAGAGGAACATCTACAACTCTGAGAAAAATATTTAATTTCTTGCAAAAAAAATGAAAGAGAGTTTATTCATGATTCCGAATAGCATAAGTTAATTACATGACCTAGTACTGGTGTAAAGCGTGCAAACATTGTGCATATTCTCGACTTTGATGGGCCTAAACAAAGATGAAGAATGCAATGAGAAGACACATGCTCGGTATTGATTGCAAACAACTTAGAAAGCTAAAACTACTTGCCTTTGTGTCATAGAAGTTCAGGAAGAATCATGACTTTGGGACGTTCAGCTTCGTCTCAATAATGTTGGAAATTGCAGCATTCAGCTTCTACAGAGTTACATGTTGACATCAGGATTGAGTCCGCCAATTGAAGCCAAATCACCATAGGCAGTTAGTTGCTCTGTCCCACCAAATGACATTGGTACAGATCCCTTAAACACAATCATTACGTACTGCGTAATGGTACATGCAAGGTTATATTAATGCCCCTAGACACCTAGTGGAAATCAAGATGCTAATGTAATTTCTAATTGATTCTATATGGATAACAGTTAAAAAATGTAATATTTTATTTATTTAATTAAATTCAGGTAATTAAAATTAATAACATAATCTCGTTAGTAATTGCAAAGTTGTAACTTAATTATATAGTTAGTATTGTTTATTGGGAGAATAGTACATACTATTCTATATTGTGTTGACTAAATATAAAAATAAATAAAATTTTAACAAATAACTTATAAAAGATTTTATTGGATAAAATGTGTTTGAACTAGTCCAATTAAAACTTGAAACCCAAATAATTTTATAAATCAAATATGAACTGCACATTTGTGATATATTTAGTCCGACCGATTAAAGTTCGAAACCTAAATAAATTTGTAAGCCAAGTTTGAGTTTTGCAAAAGGAAAAACAACTTTAATAGTTTCTCACACTTTTATACATTTTTAATCTCTCACATTTAAAATGATGCATTTTAGCCTGACATAAAATTAAAAATACACTATTTTTGGTCCATCAACACAATTACAAGTATATTTTAGTCTGGAATATTCATTTGCATATCGAATATTACATTTTTCATAGACAAAATTAGCAACACGCAAATTTTAAATATTAAACGACACTACTTTAAATCTCTTCCACCACCACTTTAAAATTTTCACCTACTATCACCACCTCTATTCCTTTCTCTCGTCGTTTTTTCTCACCCTCCCATATTCTAACAACCTCAATCCTCTTCTTTTTTTGAACAATTTAGCATTTAAAATTATGTATTGTCAATTTTGTATCAAATATGTTACATTCGATATGCATGTGAGTATTTCAGGCAAAATATGCCCTATATGTATTTATATCGAGGGATCAAAATTGTACATTTTGCATTTGTGAGGAACTAAAATGATTTATTTTGAATGTGATGGACTAAAAAAATACTCCATCCGTCCCATTTTATATGTCACTCTTTCTATTTTAGTTTGTCCCAAATTATTTGTCACTTTTCAAAATAGCAAATTTTTAAAGCTTATTTTACCTATATACCCTTCATGCAAGTTCAAAAAATATAGCATTAAATTCATGTCTCAGCATTAATTGCTCTCACAAGACATTTCAAAATTTAAAACGCCAAAATCAACTAACAAAATTTGTATATTAATTGAAGGACAATTATGAAAAAAACATCTTATTAGTGGGTTAAACACCAAATTTTGGTAAACTATGTGTAAGTTTGGCCATGTAAACAAAAATGGAAAAGCGTACAAATGTGAAATGTGATGAACTATTACAGTCATTTTTCCTTTGCAAAACCCAGTTAATAGCCCTATTACAACATGGAGAAATTCTTACATGTGTTATCCGATCCACGTAGGTGGGATGGATCCCTTGATCCATATTCATCTACATCATCCTGAAAAAATTTATTTTTAATGAGTTAGAGTGATGTATATAAATGTGAACTAAGGGATTTATCCCACCTATCGTAAATCGGATATATAAAATTTTCCAACAACATGTATACTTTACGTGTCCTTTTTTTTTTTTTTTTTTTTTTTCTTTGTTGCACTTTTGCCGAGTGATATACTTGTTCTCAATTTAATACTAATAATTGCTTCTTTTTTTTATATCATATCATTAGCTAATATTAATATTAAATAAAAATACATAATACCATAACACAAAATGTCACAGAATATTCGAATCCAGTGCAAACAATATGTATTTATAGCTTCTAGAAGTGTTTACACAAGTTCCATGATCTTCTACGTAATAATCTCATCTTTCTTTCTTCATCTTTTATGACCATCTCTACGTTTTCTATAACCTTAACAAGAAATCCACGTCTAAAATTGGATTCCATTATTACTTTTTTTGGTAATGATATAATCACTCAGGCCATTTGTTAATAGATACGTGTCAATCTCAAACAAGTTTATATCAAACTCCTCTATTATGTTGGAAGACTTTTAACGTTAACTTTGAAAGCACAAATGCACATTAATCATAACGCATTTAAGATATTTATAAATGCAGTCTTTGTAACTTTGAAAATGGTAGACCAAAATTTTTTTATACTTTTGAAGAGGCTTTTTTAATTAAAATTTTTTTTTTAAGAGACTAATATTATTATACAAAACTTACTGTATTGGGATATTTTGGTTTTAAACAGATAAACAATATATTGAAATAAATTTAAAAAAAAAAAAAGATAAATAAAAAAACACAAGACGACAAATCAAAATATCACACAATACGATTATTATTCGATTCATGACCAAACTATGATCATATGACGTGACACTATTAATAGCGGAAATGACAACTGACTGGACGAACAATATATTTAAATCAGTCAAAATTGGCTGAATATCCCCAGATTAGAGCTTATTACTAAGGCAGGAAGTACTGAACCAATGGCTTAAAACATAAACAAGAACACGACATCTTATAACGAAAACGAAATTTAAATGAATTCTTCAGTCGGGTTGAATTCAACTATCCCTTATTTCATTGGTACGTAGATCAAAGTTTGGAGTGGGTGCGGCCCATGGTTGTATCATAAACCTTGAGGACGAATCGGGTTCTGGGAATGGCCAATTTGTTCTCCAGAATCGTGCCAATGTCAGCGATCAGCTTCCTTTTGATTTCCTTATTGATGCCACCCATGGATATAATTTCACCAAGTGCAGCTGGTTCTTTGTTTCCACCAAAAGTTATCGGCACTGAACCCTTTAGTAGAATCATCACAAACTGCATAATTTTGGAGTAATTAAAATATGATTATTCTGACAAAAAATAAATAAATATCAGTCATCAAGTTTCTTTGAGTTCAAGATTAGCTTAATTAATTCAGCTTACGTAGCCACCAAGAATAATGGTTCATATTTCAATATTATTCCCTGCTTGATAGAAGCCAGTGAGCAAATTAACCAGATTATCCACGTAGTCTATATATAAATAGTAGGTTTGCATGAGTTTCTTTTCTTCACCCCTTAATTTTCACAATTTCGGACGCCCTGAGCTTATACGGACGATAGGAGTTTCACGTTTAATTTGTGTTTCATTCTTGTTCCTTTCTATAATGGGCATCAAAATCTGCCTTGGAACATTTTTGGGGACTTGCTATTGGCAAAGAATCTACGTATGCTGCCCAAATTGTGGAATAGAGGACTCATGTATCACGGGACCATTCAAATAATTGCGTATATCCACTCTGTAATTTTAATTTTTATGGTTTCACGGTTGGAAAGAAAATGACACTTTACCAGGACGCTTGTGGTCATATCTAGAAAAGGAATCATTAAAGAAAGTTCTATATTTGCCGCAGGAACAATAGTGTAATTTGCTTAAATATATGAAACTAATTATTAATTACGTACTTCATAATCATCTAGTTGAATACGTACTTATCATGCAAATCTGAACCAAACTGAATCTCTATCTCCAGCAGGAATACTTACTCAGCCAAAATTTGTATTCAAAAAAAAAAAAAAAATAGCCTACGAAAGGAAAGAAGAACACCAACTTTGCAAATTAATATCGTAAGTAGGCATTGACTAAATACTTGCATTCAAAGCCAATTGGCCAACTAAACAAATTGTTAAAACATACTAGCTAGGCTGACATATAATAATTACCTCCCAAAAAAAAATAATAATAATAATAAACCCAGAGTGACGTTGTGATAACACATTAACGCCAGGTTTAATTAGTTAATTATTGCCCACATTTCAAACAGTATCTGTCCATTTTAATTTAAAGATATAATATATATCGATCACACAACTTATTTGCCTTTTTACCTGAAATCAATCTCTAAAGTAGTATTAGGTAAAAATCGTCAAGTTGTTTTCACTTCGTCTTTCCTGCATATATTGCAATTCTAACACCTAAAGGATTATCACATTGATGCTTAAACTGAAACGGGACTATTTAATTCAAAGTCCAGAGAGAGAAAGAGAGCGATACAAGTTCCCACAGTTTAATATAAGAAGAATCATTCATGGTTTATAGATACGAGAAGAATGAATGAAATCATTCTATATGTAAATAAAATGAAAATTTTTGAAAATGTTTATTTTCATTATTTGTTTTTGACTTTGTTTTAAATTAATTTAATTTATTAATATAATAAAAATTATTTATTTTTTAAACTAAACAAATTAAAAAAATGACAGAAATTCATACCGATAATAAAATTAAATTTACTATTCTCATACTGATTTCGATTTTTCGAATGCCACTAAACATCTCTTAGTATTAGTACACTAGTATTTACAAAAACCGTTTAAATTCTGATTCCTGGAGGCAACCGACTCACTCAACCTTTCATAAGACGGTGCAAGCCATAAATTAACCTTATGCTGACAACGTTAATTTGTCTAAGATTTTTTTTTTTTTATTTCTTTGGAACTAAATTTTGTCTAAGTTAAACAAACTAGTTTAGCCCATGATCTACCAGAGAGAGAGAGAGAGAAATTCTCACAGTTTCGGGTTTGCCAATGATTGCAGCAACCGTTTTAGTGGCTTCAGAAAAGATTGGGTCTAGGTCGACTCTATCAAGGTTGACATTGGTAGATATATCAAGGCAAGGCATTCTTCCCCGTTGGCTCAGTCTTTATCACCTGCTGCTATGATGCTGAGGATTTGATGTCAATTAATTTTCAGTGAAAGAATTTGTCTCCGTTTCTCATTTCATGCATATTTTTATAGTAATACTAATAATAGTAACCTTTGACCTGTTCTTCAGGTAATGGATATCAACACTTTCTCTTTTGTTAATATTTTTCTCACTGGCTGATATTTTATTTTATTTTTTGAAGTAAATATTCAAATATATTCGATTTTAAAACTTATTTATAAATCTTATAATCATGATTAAATTTTATAAAATTTTAATAAAAGATAAGCATCGAAAACCATAATTCTTCTGTTAGATTACAAGTTCATAAAAGTACATTACAAGTTCATAAATAATTTAAATTGTACGTGAGTTTAATTATAAAATTTACCTGAATGCTACTAATATTATAAAACCGTAATATCTTACAATATCCGGTCCTTACAATGCCAATACACGTAGACAGAGATTTAACCGACAAGTTCATCACATTTAAAAGGTCCGACAAAATTTGTAAAGTAACTTCATCTGCGTTAAATTTGACGCTAAAATGAAGTACTCTCTCACCTCCTTTAATGTTCAAATACGAGAATACAGCAAATCAGATATGATGATTAAAAATCAAGTAGTATTTCTTATCTTACTCTACCAACAATGTTACTTTAAAGAGTCGCAGAGATTTTATAATTAAATTGATAATATCTTTTTTTGACAGATTTTCCAGCCAAATTAGTCATTTATCCGCTGACGTTAAACAATTGGAATAATTTGTGTGACAAAATATGATGTATTGTAACTGAACAGATTACCAAATAATCACAAAATGAGAAAGTTTGGGATATAAATTATAATTAACTGTTACTATAAATTTTTTTTTTTTTTTTTTTTTGGTGGGTGGGATGGGATGGCCGACAATCAAGCCACAAAAAAAAAAAAGGGAGGGGGGGATGAACCCTCTTTTCACTCCAAGTTACATGCATTGGTGCATGCATAGACAATCATATCAATTTGTTAAAGTAACATTTTTTGATGCATAATTGATTTCTGTTCAAAGAGAGGTAGCAAAACTACGGAAAATAATAAACATAAAATTCAATTATTCAAAACCCACGCCGCCCTTAAGCGATGATTAATTAACAAACCCATCATGTCGTATTATTAATATTAGGTGCTATATGAATCTGAGAAATCATAACAAAAGCAACAGCCGTAGAGAGGGAATGCCTGCCTTTCAGTTTCAGTACATTACTTGATACCATTCATTATGTTACTGAGATGAGCGCATACTCATTTCTGTAAAGCCTTAACAAAATAAGAGCCCATCACCCGATACAAAAAACATTTTTCCTGACCTCCCAACACAAAAGCTTTTTAGTTTTCTCAACAGATAGGTGAATTGCAAAAAATAAGCTTCTGTATACTGCACTTCGCCTTCAATCTCCTAAAACAATAGCTGGGCAAAAGCATTTTCTTCCTGGTGCCCTCAAGTTGGTCATTTGCCAATCTTGGCCCTCTTTGTAACATTCAATCTGTAATTGCACAAAGTAGGGAAAGTTATATGCAAAAGCAAACCTCTATAGAAAGTGGAGACAGTGAAGAAATGTTTAGATACCGTGTCTATTATATCTCCACCAGACTTGACCCCTCCAATTACATAAATTGATTCCTTCACAACAGCAGCAGCTGAATATCCCCTGGATTGGTTCATCGGCTTCCCAGCCATCCATTTTCCAAATCGAGGGTCATATATCTCAACGCTGGGCGACATGTCACATTCATCGTAGCCACCCAAGGCATATCTGTCAAAATTAATTGTTAAACAAGAATTCACAAAAATAAACCAAAAGTCAGATTTCCATAATTCCAATCACTAAAAAACCAAGTCAGAGAAATTATTTGGGCACTACTCTGTTCAATTACTTCCAAATAGGCACATATCCTTGCCTGCCTCGCAACTGTCAAATCAATTCCACATCAATTATAAATCACGGAGAACATGACAAAGGCTTTCTAGGTCAGATATGATGTTGATATTATCTTGAATCCCTAGTGAGAAGTACATATTTCCTTAGCTAGAAAAAGGCCAATGAATATTTTAACTCCGAATGCAATGGATGAGTGTTGTTAATCAAAATAACAGACGAATGAACAACAATTAAATTCTCTAATATACACCATCTAGGCCAGTTGTAAGTTTGATACTTCTCTTGAACTATAACGATCTGTTGGACAATAGTTGAGGTCTACAAAATATTCAATACCCAAGGAGAAAAGCTTGTGACCATTCTAGCAAATCCCCCTGTTAGCTTGCCTCTCCAAAACTTTGTAGGCTCAAAAAACAAATAATGTGTCAATCCCTTGTACCATATGTAAACATAATTTATTTATGTTTCTTTTGAGTGTACTGGAAAAAAATCAATTTTGATCCGGTTGATGGGGATAAAGATAAGAGGACTTCAACTGCAAAAGTAACATCTGAAACCAGCGATAAACAATACAAAATTGGCGAAGAAAGAAACAAACATACAACTTTTCGTTCATAACAACTACTGAGTGACAGCCCCTCTTGGCATTCATGCTCTCAATTCTGCTCCAAGAATGTTCCCTGGGATCAAATCGTTCTGCAGATCTAAGAGAGTGGAAACTCCAATAAATATATAGTCCGATTTCAAGAAAACTATATTTTTGCAATTGTGCTTCTATAAGTTTACATGATGTAAAGTTAATGAATGCTTATGCATGACACATGTATAGTAAAAGTCTTACTTCAAATATTTGTTTCCATCATATCCACCAATAGCATAAAGTGCACCATTGAGCTCTGCTGCGGACAAGAGCAAATCGCTGGAAAATAAGAGATTATTTAGAATGCATAATACTAGTGCACTAGCTAAATAAAGTCTAATGTTAAGGGTATGTATCCAGAAGGTTATTAAGATTTACAAAGGCTTTTAACTTCTAACTTTAAGGAAAGAAGTAAGAGAAAGTACCTTGTTATCAATCACTCAAAGTCTCACGCAAAGGCTATTGCAGAACTAAAAGCAATTTTTATTTTATTTTTTATTTTTTAAAAAAAGGGATCGGAGGACTTGTACAGGTACTTGAATGATTTTAAGATTGAATGGTCCAATTATGGACAAGATCTTAGCTAAATCATAAATCTAACAAATTACTGCTGCAATACACTCAACTGATAGGCAATGAGCTCATCAAAGGATTAAACCTTCAACATTTATAGTATGCAAACTCTATGCCTGCTGTCAAATCTATGTAGTGAAGCAAAGGGCTAGTTACAAGAAACCAGGCATAATAGAATCATTGTCAAGCCTCGGCTGTCATTAATTGATTTTAAAATGAATCCTCATGATTTCAGGTTTTTCCTAATTATGGCCTCAATGACAAAACTGATAGAATAGTTAATGTAGAACTTTGCAAACTAAGAAAGTGCACACATTACCTTTTGTAGCATTGACCTAGTGGAAATCCACCATCCAACATTTATGTCATACATTTCAACATCTGAGAAACACTCAACCCCATTTCCACCACCAATTGCAAAAATTTTGTTACCCAAAGTAGTACCAGCTAAGCTACCTTTCTTCTCCTTCAGTGGAGTGCATGCATTCCATTGATCTTGGGCTGGGTTATATGATTCAACTTCAAACACAGTAAAGATTGGTAATAAGCAACTAAAGAGATGTGCAATATACATGATGTACACAGAGAGAGAGAGAGAGGTAATTAGTACCTGTGTCATACCATATACAACCATTTCCACCACCAAAAACATATAGTTCTCCATTTAACTTTGCTACTGAGGAATATGATCGAACAGAATTCGATGGGCTTAAGAGATTTCAACACATCTTGTGAGGGAGAATACAAATCCAGTGATGATAACCATGAGACACCATCATATCCACCCACCAAAAGTATTGATTCATCAAGGTCCAGCTGAAGGTCATCAAATGACTCAATTCCTGTTTCGTCCACATGCACCAGAGAAACATTTGACTTTGACTCCAACTTCATACACCTAGATTTTAGTTGGCTGATTTCTTTTTCTGCCTCCAGCTGAAATGCCGCACCAGGAAAGGTAATACAAGTGCAAGACAAACAGTCACAAGTGAATCTCCATTAACCCTCAAGCATATGCTCCCGAGATTAAATTAAATAATTCCGGTTTTTCTTTCTTTATCTAGTGCCCACGAAAATATTGTCGAGTATACATGATAAAAGAACATTTCACGAAGTAAACAAACTTTCACCAATAGGAAAAAAGTGCTATCATATATCACTAAAATGCAAAGTAATACTGTACAAAGGTGTCAAAATTCATATTGATACAGAGGCGTATGCTTTCGATGTTTATATGGTCTTTGATTCTGTACTGATGCAGCAAGGAGAACAGGAGGAAGCAAGTCACTTGTTGCTATTTCTGTTAAAACTTCTTTTGAGAGCTCTGTATTGTCTTCATTTATTGTTGATTTAAAGATATCAAAGTAACTCCAATCATTTTCTTCAGCTTCAAAACATATTCAACGTGTGACTTGCAAAATAGCCTCTCCAAATCGAATGTTCCTCACATTTAATTTCAAAATTGGTTCTTAATTAAATGTTTTAACATCTACGTATGAAAAAGTACTTCATAGATTTATCAAATTGCAGTTCTTTCAGCATTCCTAGTCAACAACAGAAGCCAAGATGTAATTTTCAGAAACTTCCCACCAGTGGATAGTACACCAATTACTCAAAATAAACATTTGAAAATATTAAAACATCTTAATTTATGTCATAAGGTCTCTACCACAGATGTTCCATACGATTTGCCTTTTGGATTTGTTCTTCTACCTTGAAAGCCATTAGCTCTTTCATTCCTTCAAGCAACTACATTTTAATATGAGAAATTGATCAAGAATTTGTATTGAATGCAATAATTATACAAGATACATTTTACGAATAAAATAGGAAGTATAAAATGATCAAGTACCTGAGCTACAATTGACGGATGATCAGATAAGTCAAAAGAACTTCCACCATTGTTCTCATCCTTCTCCCCTGATATACCTGTCAGCGAAGATTCTAGACCCAACTTCTCATCACTGATAGTGGCAATTTCTCCTACATGTTTCCTTATAGGTGCATCTGAGGATTCAAGTTCACGAGCCAACTCTTTTAGTTTCATGTACATGATGTCCTTCGCATTTATATCTGCTTCTTGATCACCCAGGGATGACTCTGGTAGCTGGTGGCCACTTTGCTCAGGGGAGTTGACAAAATTATTCCTTAAGAATGCCGGCTCAATAGCCCCAATTTCTTCTTTCTTCTCATTAGAGGGTAAACCAGAAATCAGAAGTCCTCCATTTTGCTGTGTTCTGTGGTAAAAATGTACCAGGAGCAACTGCCACTTCAGATAGTTTGGACATCAATCTACGTGTTTGAGTATGATCAAGCTCAAACCAGAAATGGCTTGGATTATAATAGTTGTCCAGAATTATAGGCTTGAACTGGTCTTCTAGCAGTGCTTGACATTGTAGCCGTATGCGTATTTGAACCTTCAGTAAAATTGTAAACTAAGCAAGTATCCACCAACATAAACAAATGACTTGGTAAATGAATCCACTCACAAACAGAACACCATACAATACCTGGGCAGGATATAGTGTCCTCTCAGAACCATCTGATGTCCATCCATAGGGATTTATATTCATTTGGCCCGAACTAGCAGCCTCAAAGATGCCATGAAGCTTCCTATCACTGTAATTGAACAGAAATAGTGGCAACCCTGGATCAATGTTCTTCACATACGAAAAATGCTGAGCTGGCAAGCCTGTCAGGATTTCATATAATAACGAGTCTCACGAGTTTGAAAGCATGAAAAAGGAAATACAGCAATCAAGTGGATTCAGAGAAGGGGAAAAACAAGAATTGTTTATAAGATTACTTGTCTAACACATTACTAGACATGAACTTCTCTTTCTTACTAGTAATTTCACAACAATCAATTCGTGGAGAAAAAAACATAGGTCAGAGGTCACAATTTACTGCCATACCAAAGATCTGTTTGAAAAGACATTCTCGAATGGTGCTGTTCTTGCAGCCAAAAATAACACCACCGAGGCTGCTTTTCCCCAAGTTCCTTGCAATAGAAGCATTGGGTGGCTTATTAGAATTGAAAGGCACTGTTTCATTCAAACTAAAGATTTCTTGTTTTCTTCCAACCCCCATCCTGTAAATCCAAATAGTAAATTGTCAGTTTCACGAATTGTTGCCACATGTATTATTTCAACACTTGTGATGGATGCTATTATAGTCCCATCCCCACACTCCCAACCCCGTATAAAGAACAACAAACCATTATGGATGAAAACAACAATCATGTCCCAAGAGAATGAAGGTTATATTTCATATTACTCTTTAAATCCAACTATCATTCTTCTTTAAAGGGCGACTTTTTTATTAATCATGGAGATTAAACCTCAATCCAAGAAAAATTTTTCCTAGTTCAAAGTATACCCACAATGTCAACCCAATCACAATGAAATTTCATAGGAATACTTACTTGTCAATCAAAAGGGGAAAAAAAGAAAAAGAAAAAGAAAAGGACACGGTCATATAAGAACATCATCAAAACCTGCCCCCATGCTTGCTGATTTTGCAATGACACACAGAATTATATAACCAAAATTTACATTATGCATTCTGCATCATATAGGAGAGGGAAAGGAACAAGCTCACAAAATGGCAATTATACAGCCCCATTTTTCCCTTATGTGGGGAAACCGGATAACATCGAACAAAAAGTTAGTATCTTTTTCTTCGGGGAAAGTCCAAGAATCATTCAAGCGTGCATTAAGGAAGAAAACCAGTAACGCGGCGGCTTATAAAAGACGCAACGATCAAACACATATACACATTGAACTATTTGATAAAGAAAAACAGTAAACAAACACATTCCGTCCAAATATAAATCCCATAAACCCAAAATCCCAATTAGAAATATTATGGATTACATTATTCATTTTCTGGTATCTAATAAGAGTATTATTAATAAATCATAGAAGATACTACAAATATGCCAAAGTGAAAACAAGAAAGAGAGACCCAGAAAGCGTGAGTAAAATTGGGAAATTATACTACTAATGAAGATGCAATATACTAGTCGGAAAGCGTATAGAGAAGGGAAGAGAGAACCTGGCAGAAAGGATCAAGAATCAAGATTGGGGAGGCAGAGAGAGAGGAAGTGGAGGGCAAGTTGTCGCGGGAAGTCGGGAATTGATATTACACGCACTACTACTCCTGCTCCGTAAGTGGTTACTGTATGCCGACTACAGAGACATTTATAAGAGACAGTCTGAGTGTGAGTGTGAGTGCTGTAGTTGAGTGTGACTCCATTTGGCAAGCCTTTATTTTGATAATATTTAGAATATTTATTATCTTAATAGTATATTATAGATATGAAATAAATAATAATAATTAAAAGATATAGTGAAATAATAATTGTTAATTATAGTATTTATTATTTATAAAAAAAGTACAATTATTTAAGTTGAGTAAGATAACAAAAAGCCTTTGATAGTGCTGTGAATCGTGTCGTATCGTGACGCGTCTCGTCTTATCATAATCGTGTTCGGATAGAAATTTTTAACCCTAATTCTATCTAATTAATAATAGATTTGTGTCGTGTTAAGCCTGTTTATTGTCGCGTCGTGTTTAACTTGTCTAACCCATTTAAATAGGGCTGTGAATCGTGACGTGTCGCGTCTTCCAACCCTAATTCGACCCAATTAATAATAGATTCGTATCGTGTCGAACCGTTTATTATTATGTCGTGTTCAACCTGTCTAACCTATTTAAATTTCATTAGTGATTTTGTAAATTTGTTGCATAATTACATAATTAGGATATATAAATAACAAAAATAAATTTTTAGTGGTCATTTTTTAATTTTTTTTAACTTTTAAAGTGATAATTGGTGTGTTAACAATTGATAAAGCATATTTAAAATTTAGCATGTGATATTCATATGTTGGTATCAAATATCACTTTTATATGTGCTTACTAAATTATTATTTTTTTTAATGAAAGAGTCAAAATGTCACTGATTTAATTATTTCAGTGATACTAATAGACTATTGTGCTACAAATGCCATAATCATAAAGATACTTTATTGTTTTCCATGCTCATATAAATAATTTGATGACCAACCTGTCTACTGCTGCTGCCTTATGCCTAACTAAGCGAATGCGACATTAATAATTTCTTATATTCAAAATAAGGAACGGAATAAACTCATCCTGTATAAGACCAAAACACTAATTCATTAACGCCCTTAAGTATCAACTTCAAATTTGAATCACAAAAATATGTAAATCATAACACAATACATGTCTAATGACAATTTTTAGTCAATACATTTTTGGGTTACTCGAGTCAACTTGACTCTGCCCCTCTATTTTAGTGTCGTAAATAGGTCAACCCCGTTTACACACGTTAATCTACTAATTTTATATGTATTCGTGTTGCGTTAAAAATTGATACCCTTAACTCTTGAGATAGTTCAGGGCTTCACTCACAAAAAGAATCCTTCCTTATGTATTCCACTGGGGAAAAAAAAATATGACACTAATTTCCTTGAGGTTTGATCTAATAGTAGTCACATTTATTGCCTAAAACTCTCCGGCCTAAAGAAAATTACAAGTCTTCCACAACAGAATTACATTTATGTATTGGATTTGATTTAGAAACTTTTGAATCATAAACATATACACCCCCACCCCCAAAAAAAATTTATTAACTTATGGGAGTAGAACATGATATTTACAGTATTATTCTATATATGATAAGATTAGGCTTTTGGTAATTAGTTGTTACAAGTGTAATGTGAGTGTATTTAGTAGCCCTCCCCATCAAAAAATAAAAAAATAAAAAAATAAAAAAAAATTGCAATTTTAAAATACAAGTGATAAGCACGTATAATGCGTGTGGAACCAAAATATTCTAACAAGAATTAGTTGCATCAATTGCTAATTTTGGTTAACATGGCATGCAAACCCGCATCTGTAAAGACATCTACACATGGGAATAGAAGCCAAATCAAGCTACTGATTATGAAATAGTTTCCAAGAAATTCTATAATATTTAGGAAATAATTTAGTAGTGGCAGAGAGCCAGAGACAGACAACATTTTAGATATTAATCGGAATATTACTCTTTTTTTTTTTGTTGGTAAGAAATTATTCATGAGTGGTGTAAGTTACTCCTTACTTAAAGACATAACATTGGTGCATTTTGTTTACTTATAAATTGATCCACCAAGTAGGAGATTGGTTTGAAATATTATTATAGTAATTTTTTAAATATATGATGTATGTGAAATAAAATTAATAAAAAAATAACTAAAAAATGATTATAAAATATTCATTTTTAATACAGCCATTGTGTTCTAAAATTTTCGAAATAAATTGTTTTTCACTTCAAATGGTAGTATTCGGGCCCAAGCAGTTAATAATTAAAAAGTTGGGATCAAGATCGACCTAAACTGTTTGTAAAAATGATGTATCTACTAATGCAAACCTCTCGACCAGGCCCAGATGGATTTGAAGTCAATACGATGTGGACTGACCTAGAGCAGGCTAGGCCCAGTGTGTGACTGTCGAGTGGCTCACCGGTGAGGGTGTTCCGGCATCTTCTCCTCCTTACAAACATCTTCTGTTGTCACTGTGTACATAGATTGCAGATATAAAGTACATAGTTGTAGACTTCATACTTTACCTCAATCATTGAAGTTTTAATTTCATCAGAAATATTTTCACCATTTATATGAATTACGTATTAGTTAGTTTATTCTATTGTCAATTTTATTGGGAAATAAAAACAAATTTTACTAAACTACACCATTAATGGAGTTTTTGTTAGGAAAGAATATGAGAAGGAAAATTAAGGAATTTGAAAGGATATTGAATACAGTAGGAATCTTCCGACCTAAAACCTTAAAAATGTAAATTCATTACTTATAATGTGAGAGTTTCAAATAAGCATACCCAAGATGACGTGGTATTATCCATCTATGTGGTGATAGTTTGGTAATACAAATGTTGGTGAAACATATTATTACTCTTTAATATTGTGAACCATTGTAAGATATTCACATTTATTAATAGCTAATATGAGATTTTAATTTAAAGAAATATGATCTTTTTTTTTTTAATAGAGAGCTCAAATAAATTTTTTCTATACGTTATTGAATAATTATTAAAATTTTATCAATTATTCAATAACCACGATCTTATAAAATTAGTAGATTTATATCCTCGTGGACGGTGGATCGTCTACACTACTACACGGGTTACTCTACAAGTATCGGCCTTCCCTAGCCTGAGCAAGTAGCCCACTAAATATGCATCATAATCTTTTTTTTTATTTGGGCTTCTCAAACATACAAGGCAAAGTTCATGACTGGTTGGTACATTGCAGTATTGGACATTTGCAGGGAAACTTTTTCTTAATGATAATATAAGGCGGAAAAAAAATGTATTCTGGTCTCTAGATTGGCTTGTTTGCACTCAGTGCAGTTGCAGGGCTCAATTCTATCTGAAATGTAGTGGAAAATAATGTTGTTCTGTAAAAATAGAATTTTTTTTATGGGGAGGGGTGTCCTTACAAAAATGAATTTAATATTTATAAGTTAAGGAAATTATCGTATAGGCAAGATGAAAATTAAATCAAATGTAGAATAACATATTGAGGAGA